>CAKAOI010047617.1:4481-19115 GCA_916701655.1 Sebastiscus albofasciatus
AAAATACAAAAAAAATCATTGAAAGTTTTTATGACAAATCGTATTATAATAGGTTGAAAAATTTCACATAAGAAAGTCATAGTATAGTATGTCGAAAAAATTACAAAAAAAGTCACAGTAAAGTATGTTGAAAAATGTCATGAAAGTCAGTCAGTTTAGTATTACGAAAATATGAAAAAAGTCACAATATAGTATGTCATAAAAATGCCAACCAACTTACGAAAAATTGTCGAAAATAAAAAAAAAAATCATTGAAAGTTTTTATGACAAAAATCGTATTAAAATAGGTTGAACAATTTCACGTAAAAAAGTCATAGTATAGTATGTCTAAATGTTTTTGAAAAAAAAGTCATAGTATATTATGTCATAAAAATGTCAACCAACTTACCAACGTTGTCTCTTCAGACCGACGTTTCTTTCTCCTGCCGATTTTTTCTTTCGTTTGTTTTGTCTCCTCCTCGTACCAACGTTTCCTGTTATCAAAAAAGACATTAAAAAAGTCGTAGCGTAGTTTATAATGAAAATGTCAACAAACGTAACAGCATTTCCTCTTCAGACCCACATTGTTCCTCGTTTCCTGTCATCATAAAAGACATTCAAAAAGTCACAGTATATTATGTCATAAAAAATGTCAACCAACTTACCAACGTTTCCTCCTCGTACGGATGTTTCCTCCTCGTACAGATGTTTCCTCCTCATACAGATGTTTTATGTCCTCCTCCAGGTTCCCACCTCCCCTGCTTCCACGGCTCCAGCACCATCCGCGGTCTGAAGGAGCGTTTCCACATGTCTCTGACGGAGGAGCAGCTGCAGCTGTTGGTGGAGCAGCTGGTGGACGGATCCATGCGCTCCATCACCACCAAACTCTACGACTCCTTCCAGTACGTCACCAACGGCATCATGTGACCACCGACGCCGATGTTTGAACGTTAACCAGCTGCTTTTGTTTGGATCCGGCAGACGTCTTCGTATCTTCGCAGGAGTCGGAGGATTTAAATTTCGTTCAACCGCGGCGCTGATGTGATTTACTGGATTCTCTCGTTAACCTCCGTTCTGTTTTCATCACGAAGTTTCTAAGTTTTGAATGTGATCGGTGCGCCGATCAGCTGATTAGATTTTACGTGATCGCTGATTTGTCGTGCTACGTTCATGGGCAGCTGGGAAAGTACAGCGTTTTACATCCTCTGAAAAATCACACCTGGAAGAGAAACACAGAAAGAAGAAAGGCTGGAAGCATCAGAATCTGGTTCATCCTGAGACACGTTTAATTAAATAACTATCAGACTTCTATTATTGGATTCTACTGGATTCTACTCTGAACCAGAGCTCAGCTGTTCTTCAAGCTTTTTGTTGAAGGACAGAAGTTATAATTTGTTGTCGATAAATGAATCGAGTCATTTATGGAGTTAAACTTTGCAGGGAACAGTTTCACATCTGTGAAACTTAATTTGGATTTTCAGCTGCTGATCAGACGAAAACACTTGAAGATGTGACAATTATTTATCATTATTTTAACATTTTATAGACCAAAAGCTTCATCAGTTAACTGAGAAATAGAATATAGAGCTTCTTCCTCATATTCGATTTTTAAATTTTTAGTAAATTATTTTTTTATAGTAATTTTAAAAGGTGAAAGCTCCGTCACTTGATCTGGCCACGCAGAAATATTGACAAATATTATTTTGTTTTTAATAAGCTCCACATTTGAAAGCATGTATTTATCTCCAATAATACTGGAGAAAAAAAATTGCTAAAATTTAAAGTTAATTAAATAATTTTATTCGGGACTACGGAAGCACATTGCATTAAAAAAAAAAATCCTCATAATTATGAGAAAATATCAAGTTTTTCACAAGATTTAACAGAAACGCCCATAAAAACTCATAATTACGGATCTTTTCTGCTGTTTTCTGTTGAATTTTTTAAAAACGTTTTTAAACAATTCACAGAAAACTGCAGAAATAATCATAACAAACTATGAGATACTGTTATTATGAGCATTTTCTCATAACTATGGGATGCCAGGTGATCATTTTGAGTTCACAGTTAGTTAAACAAATCAAGTCATTTTATTTTGTAATTAATTGGAATGTTAAATCAGAAAAGCTTATATACCATTAAATTTAAAAATTCAAATCAATGTGATTGAAGTTTGACAGCAGCTGGAATATTTTAATCAAATTAAAATCAGTCCAACCCTACAATACACAATACTTCTCTTGATGAAAGAAGAAAATGTGTTTGACAGTCGGTTCTGTCGTCTGTACGTTTGGTTGTTCTTAAAGAACAGAAAACACTACGTAGAGAAGCACAACATGAACTCCGTGTTGTTCTCTTTGCTCTCTGGATGTTCAGAGAAAAAGACAAAAAATGAACGAAAAGAGAGTGAGATAATATCACTCCTCGACGAATTCCTTGACGTGTTTAGTTTTAATTGTTTTCACCAGACATTTATCACGACTGTATCTACAAAGATATTAGAATCAAATGTGAGTTCATCCTGGAAGCTAACTCCAGCGTTC
The DNA here is from genome assembly GCA_916701655.1 of Sebastiscus albofasciatus. Taxonomy (NCBI): domain Eukaryota; kingdom Metazoa; phylum Chordata; class Actinopteri; order Perciformes; family Sebastidae; genus Sebastiscus; species Sebastiscus albofasciatus. The sequence goes on from CAKAOI010047617.1 coordinate 7,004, forward strand.
TTCACGGGTTGTTTTTTAACGCGACTGAGGAAGTGAAATATTTCTAAAATATTGGTTTGATATGTCCAATAAAATCCATCCAATATTTTGGTCTCATGACAAGAAACCGACGGCTGAATCCTCGTTAGCCTCAGCTGTTAAAGCATGCTAAGTATTAGCACGTCAACTTGCTAACTGTCAGCGTGCATGCTAACGGTATGCTAAATGCATGTAGGCCAAAGCGCTCGGTGTTCGTCAACATTAGTGAGACTTTTTGTACAAACATGAATATCATTTTTTACTTTTTGCGTAGAGTTGGAGGGTCTTTTCACACAACTATAATTCCAGCATAAAAAGTTAAACATATAACGTACATACGTCTGCGTGATAACATCCAATAGCTAACAAGAGTGTTGATATGCTAACGTTAGCATGCTGTCATCAACGTTTTTGAATCTAAAGACAAAGGTGATCCTATTTTAAGTAGAGTTGTTCCGATGCCGATACCATTATTCGTCCAATACTGCCCAAAATTCATGATCGGGTATCGGCGAGTCTACGTACCGATCCGATACCATAATTTATTCACCCAGAAAAAAATGATGTTGTTTAACCGGAAATCAATTCTTCTCGACCGCTCCAAAACAGTAGCATTCACTACGCTGTCGCCCTGGAGGTATCATGGTTGCCACTGGCAACTACCGTTTAAAAGTAGCGAAGAAGAACTGATTGCAGGTAGTTTGTCACCACTGTTAAGTAAGGGATAATGTACAGCGAGCCGGTCGGGGTTTATTACACAATAATGACCCGGTAGCTGTACATTATCACGCTTATTACACGGGTACTTACTGAAGAAAATCAATAATTTGACACAAAAACGGTCCGCCAGAGTCCGACATCAGAACTGCGCCCATAGCAACAGTCTGTTAGACATAGCAACGGTCTGTTATACATAGCAACAGTCTGTTATACAGAGCAACGGCCTGTTGTACATAGCAACGGCCTGTTATAAAGAAATAACCCACCGTAGAATGCTGTGATTGACCAATCTGAATTGAGTATTCAACAAAGCCATGTAATAAATAATAATAATAACTAGACATTTTTTTATTACGCTAGTATCGGATCGGTACTCGGTATCGGCCGATACCGCAAGTTCAGGTATCGGAATCTGTATCAGGGAGGAAAAAATGGTATTGGAACATCTCTAGTTTTTATAACAAGAGCAATGTTTTTGTCAAAAGTGATTTAATGAACCTATAAATCGCTATTTTAATAAGATTAATTGTGTAGTGCTAATCGCTGCTTTCCTAAATTTTCAGATTTTTCATGACGTTTAAAAACAGGATGTATTATGACTTTCACAAATTGTCTGAAACGTTTCGCAAAACGTGACGAGTGTCTGGTGAAAAAAGAAAACCGATTAAAATTTGACGTGTCAGTTTATCAGTTTTTATTTAATCTGCATGTTTGTCACTTAATAATAATTTTAATTTGTTTCTGTGTAGTTTCAGTTTAAGAGCGGTCCGTGTTGAATTTCAGAAAACTGTAATTTTGTTGTGGAGTTTCCGTTCACTACACGTTAAAGATGCTAACGATAACAAAACTCTACAGTGTTGAACTAAAACGGAACATTTACACGGACCGGTTTAGGTTAGCCGTTTTGTTCCGGACACCTTACTTGAATGGTTTCCTGCCCTCTTTTTGAGCCGAAACGGCTGCCGAGCGGTGAAACGATTCCTTTGCAACAGATTTATGCAACGACCTCCTCATCCATGTTCCACTAACTGGACATCTGTGTATAACTCTGAGCTGAATTAATGTGTTACAGTTACGTGTCTGTTAACGATTATATTTGCATATTTAACGAACGCTCGGCGCTCTTCCTCCCCGATTGGCCCCCAGAGATACATTCCTGTGATTAACTGTGGCCAATCAGGAGAGGCGGCTCGGCGGATTGGCTGAATGAGAAGCGAGAGACTCTAAATTTCTGTTTGACGGAAAGTTTATTTTTCTTTATGAGGAGATCAATTTCCTAAATATGTGAATGTTTTTTTTTTATATAATAACAGTCCACTAAAACAAATGTTTTTCTCAGTATTGACGAGCAAATGGCTTCTTGTCCGTACTTTAACACTTATAATGACGTTGTAATTAATGTTGGTAACCCTTCCAATGGCTTTATTCCAGTGAATTACACCTGCGTGTGAACATTTAGCTTTTACATACAAATACGGCTGTTGTTTTTTTCTTCGAGAAGTGAGATCAAGTATTTTTTGTGTACTTGGAATCACTCTTTGGATTAAAATCCACTCCATTTTAGAGGATTTAAGACTAAAACAGGTCAACAAGCTAGTTAACTACATAAAACATTTACTGTTATATCATTTTTTCTACCATAATTTCATTTAACTTTTTGCTTATTTTAATTTAATTTTATTTTTGTTTTGTTGGAAATTTAAATTTCATAAAGTAAACCATATAATTGTAAAGATATTAACGCTTCTCACTGGGATAAAGCCAATATTTGGCGTTACGTCATTAACATCTGTACAGTTGTTTTTGTGTGTTTTGACCACTATTGAAGGAGAAGCACAGATCTGTTATTGTAAAAGCAGCATCATGTTACCACCCGCTACCCGGTGGCCCGCTGCCCGGTGGCCCGCTGCCCGGTGGCCCGCTGCCCGGTGGCCCGCTACCCGGTGGCCCGCTACCTTATACGCCATCGCGCTTGACAAAGATGCAGCTGTGACTAATGTTTACCAGATAAGCAACTTAAATAGCAAATACTCTTTCTTGTTCTTTTCATTTGTGAATATGTATGTATGTAAATGAACGAGGAGTTAGTTTTCCTGTGAGGGAAATCGATGCCTTGAGATGTACAGAAGGTACAAACTCTTATCAATGCAACCGAAGGGGTCTCGGACCTGAGAAGTGCTTTTATATCAGACGTTTAACCGCTTCAGGGACGAGCTTTAACACTTTAAATGTCTTCCTCTCCTGCATCGGTCCAGATGGGAAACACATTTATTTGTATTTACAAGTAGTCGTAATAGAAACATTTCGGATAGCTAAATTCAAGTATGGCTTGATATTGTCTCTATTTGTTTTCCACTGTTAACCATTAAATAAAAAAAGGCCAAAATGCCTTTCTAAATAATAATAGCTGCTAAAATGGTTGTTTTTCTGCGTGAAGTCTCAGGAGAGGAAGACGCTGCGTCTGTTGAAACTCATCCCTGCTACTATAAACCTTTCATTGCCTTCTTTCTTCCTTCCATCAGCTCGAAACACATTCAAGAATTTCAATGTGAAAAACTCTTAAAGTGCATTTATTCTGAATGAAAATGTTTTCTGTCATTTGTAAAAGATTCCTCCGTGTTTTTAACTTTAGTCGGCACCAAACATTTAACATTAAATCCATTAAAGCAGACTTTCACGATGCTAACGTCACGTGAGACAAACGGACGGCTTTATTTTTCACTGTGTGAAGAAAAACAACCGATAACATGGACCCACTTTGGATTTCAGTGCGATCTCTGGGGTTTAATAAACAGCTTCATCTCACGAGGAGGCCGGAGGGCGACGACGCAGAGCCGACCAATAAGTCAATTAAGAATTTCAATTAAAGGATTAAAATCACACAGTTATTAATGGAGCTGGAGATCTAAACCCTCTGCTACCGCTCTCTCGTTTCTATTAATGCAACGCAAAATTAATAATTAATATAAATGATTCCTGTTTTTTAATACGTCAATAAATTACTAATTTGAAGTACAATGAAAATTGCAGGTTAAAGTTCAACGTAAGAATGTATTCACCAAAGACAAAAAATACGGAGACTCGTAATTACGACGTAGCATCTCATGATTATGATGTTGAATTTCATAATTAGAGGGTAATTATTAAAAAACAATCATGAGATCTTTTGTCTTGTAATTATGAGATACAAATCTCAGAATCGTGACGTAATTTCACACAATTATGAGACATTTTTACGTACTTGTGAGATATATTTCCTCACAATTATATGAGAATTTCATAATTACGTCATTAGAAAGTCATAATTACATGATCAGTAAAAGAAATCTGAGATGAGGATTTTGTAATTAATACCTTTTAATTTAATTTTTTGATATGAAATATGAAATATCTAATCATGAGATAAAGATCTGGTAATTACAGGATTATTTCTTCATAATTATGAGACAAAAATTCCATAATTTTCAATTAATTAATAAGAACCCTGTCGTTATGAAATATTGTCAGATTAATACGAGATGTAGATCTCGTAATTCTAAGATTGTTTTATGCAATTATGAGATCCTTTCTTCGTAATTCAATGATACACATCTTATTCATTATGAAATCTTAATGAGTGTCATAATTACAACATAAGAAAGTTATAATTACATTATAATTAAGAGGAAAAATCTGAGATAAGGATTTTGTCATTAATATCTTTTAATTTCATTATGAGATGAAACAGGAAATATCTGAAATCATGAGATAAAGAAAAAAAAGATTATTATTTATATATATCATTGTATAAAGATCTGTTAATTAATAATAATAATTACTTATAATTATGAGATGACAATTTCATTCTTGAGAGTTAATACTTTCTTTTTAATTATCATATTTAATTTCATAATTAATTCAGACTTAATATTTTATTATAATTCTAAGACACACAATTATGAGGTTGTCATAATTACATGTTAATTAAAAGAAATCTAAAATAAGGATTTTGTAATTAATATCTCTTAATCTCATGAGATGAAAAATGAGGTTTTTGTAATTTTGAGATATGAATCTTGTAATAACGAGATAAGAAAAGTGATAATATCAAGATGTCTCCAGTTTGTTTGGTGAATAAAGTGAAAAACTTCCTGCTCACAGAAAAAACAACAAATTCAACCTGAACTGTCGAGTTTTCTCCATAAAACTATGATTTCTTTATATCCTGTTTAGTGAGAAGAGGAACAAATGATCACTTAACTTAATGAACATCTCTGTTGTCTCCTGCTCCTCCTCTTCCTCCTCCTCTTCCTCCTCCTCCTCCTCCTCCAGACTCAGAATGTAAATCTGCTCCCTTTAAGGTAAAAGCAGAAACTTTGTTCAGATTCACTCGCTCTGTTTCGCCGCTGGCGGCTGAATCTCGCCGGCGGCTGAAGGTCGGAGGTCAGATCCGTCAGCGTCGTCGTGGAGATTCAGCACCAGTTGTTGTTGTTGTTGTTGTTGCTCATGTGTCTGCTCAAGTTCTCAATCGTGTATAAAACAAACCGTCACATGTTCGTACTAAACTGCATGAAACTCATCCAATAAACCTGAAACCTGGTTCTCATGTCGGCTGAGTTTGAGTGTTTGTGCTTCATGATTTGAAGAATTCGGGGACGGAACTGCAACGAATAGTCAATTAATCAACCAGTCAATTAATCAACCAGTCAATTAATCAATCAGTCAATTAATCAACCAGTCAATTAATCAATCAGTCAATTAATCAATCAGTCAATTAATCAACCAGTCAATTAATCAATCAGTCAATTAATCAACCAGTCAATCAATCAATCAATCAGTCAATCAACCGAAAATTTATAAGCAACTATTTTGTGTAGGGCTGTCACAGTTAACACGATAACGCGTTAACGCAACTTGTGATTTTTAGGTCGTAGCAGCTCAGCTTTTAAAGTTAGAGTGAAGATACTGGTATCATATGAAACTAGAAAACCTGATGAATCATAAATTTGTGAGTTTTGTCTTGTCAATTTACGACTTTAATCTCAGTGAAAATCCAAGTCTTTACTCATAAATTTGTAAATTATTTCTCGTAAATTTACCACTTTAATCTCAAAGAAAATCCGAGTTTTATCGCGTAAATTTGTGAGTTTTTTTCCCCGTAATTTTACAACTTCAATAACAGAGAATATCCAAGTTTTTACTTGTAAATTTACGATTTTAATCTCAGAGAAAATCCGACTTTTTACTCGTAAATCTGTGAGGTTATTCTCTAATTTCCGTCTTTAATCTCAGAGAATATCGGACTTTTTATTTACTTAATTTGTGAGTTTTCTCTCATAGATTTACAATTTGAATCTCAGAGAATATCAAAGTTTTTAATCGTAAATTTGTGTTTTTTCTCGTAAATTTACAACTTTAATTTTAGAGAATATCAGTTTTTACTCATAAATTTGTGACTTTTCTCGTAAATTTACGACTTAAATCTCAGAGAAAATCCGAGTTTTTAATCGTAAATTTGTGTTTTTTCTCGTAAATTTACGACTTTAATCTCAGAGAATATCAAAGTTTTTAATCGTAAATTTGTGTTTTTTCTCATAAATTTAGTACTTTAATCTCAGAGAATAGCCAAGTTTTTACTCATAAATTTGAAAAATTTTTTCCCGTAAATTTATGACATCTCAAAATTTGCTGTTTTTTTTCACAGATTTTTACCCCCCTCCACCGCAATGTTATTTTTTTACCTGAACCCTAACGCCATTGTAAAATATATGATTTTTTTCTTCATATAAATGTTGACATTTTAAGTACATTTTAAGAAACTAAGACATAATTCTGACTTTTTAAGACAATTTACGTCAAAACTGCAACTCTTTAACCCTTTAATAACGGACCTCCCACGGGCTGCAGGAGATCATCGTTTGCATGATCCTGTAAATTTATGAGATATTAAGTCAAATTTGTGTAGTATAAATTAACACTAATTAAAAAAGTGTTATTTTTAACGTATAAATTATAGGAGACTAAATCAGACTTTGACTAATGACTAATTCAAAATGAAACTGTTTGTAAGTCTTAAGTCATCTAATTTAAATATAAATAATGTATAAATCAATATGCTAAGACTTATAATATACATATACGTATAAATTAACATTTAACTCTATCTCCTAATTTTGGCAAGATTATTTTAGTTTTTTAATTTTTTTTAAAAGATTTTCTAAATTTTTTGATCCATACAAATGTTTTAAATGTTATGTAAACAACAACAGCAACAAACAAATACACAAAGAAACGAGTCAACACCAGAGTTTGTTTTTGTTTTTACTGATAATTTGACATCATGACAAATTAAATACAAAGCTTTAACAGAGCGTGGCAGCGGTCCGACAGCCAGACACGTTTAAAAACACCGGAGGACAACAGGAAGTACCGTCGACGCCCCGAAAACACTCAGAGAGGCATGATGGGAAAGTTTTAAGTGCTAAATGTTCCTCAGCAACACGGTCCGATTAGAGAAAACACTTCTATTACTCAGTTTAAGACGTTAACGTGGCTTTAAATCAGAACTCTGTGATCCTGAATCTCACAGAAGTTTTTGATTCACTTTGAAACCAAAAAACTTAAAACCAGGTCTCAGAATTAATTAAACTTCTGCTCATCAGCGGAGTTACAACATGGTTTTAGTCCAAAATGTGCTTTTAGTTCAGTTTGTCTTGTTTACGTCCCGACAGACCAGAATGACGAAGTGATCCACGACAGTTTCACTCCTCAGGTTTGTTCCCACAACAGGTTTTAATATGTACGGAGGCCCAGTAACGCCCGGAAAAGACTGAAATAGATGTAAGGAACGGCAAAAATTAAATTAAATCTAAAATAAAAAGTTATATTTTGAGTTATTTGGTGAAAATTAAATTATTATTTCTCTTACTCACAGAAAAAGACAAGATACTTAAATCATAAATGTGAGATAAGAAGTCACACTTTTGACTTATTGGGTCAAAAATATGAGATGTAAAGACAAATGTTTGAGTAATTAAATCAAAATGATCAGAGATTCAGAGTCAGAGCTATGAGACAGTAAATTTAACTTTTAATTCAACATTTTTTATTTCATATTTATGACTACAGGAGTTAAAAGGTTGTTTAGGACAACATTACGAGAAAAATTAAAAAAAAATGTAACTTTCTTAATCATCATTTTGAGGCGCTCAGTCATAAATACAAAACAAAAATATCAAATTTTTTTACTTTTTTATTTCATATTTGTGACTTAATGAGTCAAAATGTTGACTTGGGGGGGAATAATAATTTTTAAGTATTTTTATTTTTGTCATTTCATCTGCTTTTCTTTATTTTCCTGTCAGGTTCGGGCTTCCATACAAGAGATAAATGCAGAAAATAAGCTCTGCAGTGAACAGAGGAGGAGAAGTTGGCAGCGAATGCATCATTTTTCTTTGTTTGGCGACTTAAATCATCACTTTGTTCATTTATTTCTGTAATTTATTTCTTTAGTGGATGATGTTGGATTTTGATATTAAATATTGATGCTTTCGGCGATGCAATACTTAAAATAAAAATGGTTTTGGTGTCACAATGAAGGAAATATACTTCGCTGTAATTAACACACACACATTTAAATGATTTCGAGTGACATGTAATTATTATCGTAGTGTAAGTAAAAAGTTATGTAGCCTAAAACTACAATAACGAGTAGTTATCCCAGTTTTTACTCGTAAATGTGTGAGTTTTTTTCTCTTAAATTAACGACTTTAATCTCAGAGAATATCAAAGTTTTTACTCGTAAATTTGCAAGTTTATTTCTAAAACTACGATAACTGTCTGTTTCAGAGATTTTCTGTCAAGAACGTTCCTGTTGTCGGTACTACAGAGTTCAATAAAGGGAAATTTCCTCAGCTGCTTGTATCACGTAATTACCTATTATTATTATTATTATTATTATTATTATTATTATTATTATTATTATCATCAATAAGCAGCCGACAGCTTGAAAACCTTCAGGTGAGGATTAAACATTAAAACTTTATTGTTTCAGAGCTAATTTTCTGCATTTATTAAAAATCCTGCTGGGAAACAAATCAGTGGAAATCTGACCGGACTTTTGTATCGACTCATTTCTGGATTTTAACTCCTGCCGACCTCCTGGTTTAAAGTTTAGTTTCATCTGCAGTGAAGCGGATTATTGAAACAGGATCGATTTCACCAGCGGAGCTCAGTCCTGAACCCGTAACGTGACCTCTTCTAGTGAAACTCGTCCCATCAGAACAGAGATTTTACATAAAATACAGATTAAATTAACAGACTTTCCACCGGATTCCCTTCATTGTTTTAAGATATACCACTCTCTAATCAGCTGCATCTAAAAACAGCTTTATTAATGGTCAATAAATAGATCCGTTATAAGACATAATCAGCTTTTGGCTGCAGTTTGTTCTCCAGTATGACATTTACTTTGTCATTTTAACTCTTTAGTTCATCAGATAGAAATCCAATAAACAGTTTGACCTTTTTTTAAATATTTATTATCAATTAAAACCACAAAACAAACTCTTTATTATTATCACTTCTTATTAAAGCATCAAATCTTCACATTGAAGAAGCTGAAAACGGAGTTACAGGTACGCAAATATCAGAGTAATTAGGTGATAATTATCAAGTAACCTTTTTGACATTTATTTGGAATTACTGACAAATTACCCCGATATTTACCTCAACATTTATCGAATATTACTTTATTATAAACATTATTTAATCATTATATGCTAAAGTAGTATATAACGGTTAAAATAGGGCCCTCAGAGCTTGAGAAGCGGCTGTGCGCTGCTCTAACCTGCTAGCTAATGTCATGAATCAGGGAGGTTTTTTCAGACATTTAAAACAAGTTATTTACCAAATAAATTAAATTTATTATTAGATTATTAAATGTATTAAATAAATGACCAGCTATTGGGAAATAGCGGAATATAATTATTAAATGCTTGTTTATAATAAAGTAATGTTCTATATGTTTTGAGGTAGATATCGGGGTAATTTGTCAGTAATTCCAAAGAAATTTCAAAAAGGTTACTTGATAATTATCTCCTAATTACTGTTTTTGTTTGTAAAACGATTTAATCAATTATCAATATACTTTCGGATTATTTTTCTAAATCGTTTCAGCTCTAAACGCGACTATTATTCACACCCTGGTGATCCAAAAAGTTATTATTTTTTAATGGTTTATAGCTGATCAATAAAGCATGTAGTAAGTTATTTATTGACCGTTAATAAAGCCATTAGTAACAGCTCGTTAGTTACAGCCCGTTACCAGACGGTGCCGGGCGGCGGTGCCAGGCGGCGGTACCGGCGTGTTCCACCAGACTCAACAGTAATTTCTTACATTTTTACAAACTTTCCAAAAACCTGGAATCACGTCTGAAACAAACCGTTTTCAACAAAGCACTGGGGTTTGGCATCGAGCTGAGTGTGTGTGTGCGTGTGTGTGTGCGTGTATGTGTGTGCATGTGTGTGTGTGCGTGTGTGCATGTGCGCGTGTGTGTGCACGTGAGTGTGACCTCCTCGACTCGGGGTTGGTAGACGATGATGATGATGAAGAAGAGTCTATAGGACGACACAGTCTGAGTCCTTCTCTCTTCTCCTGGCTCCGCCTTGCTGTGACCCCTGACCTCTGACCTTTAACAACACAATGACATCACCACAGCATGAGCTTCAGAAACATGTCCAGTGTGGTACTAGTACTTCTGAGTACTGCTACTACTACTACTACTACTACTACTACTACTACTACTGCGTAGTTGTACCTGCTGCGCTGCCGGCACTGATCCCGGTTGCTGCTGTTGCTGCTGTTGTTGCTGCTGTTGCTGGAGTTGCTGCTGTTGCTGGTATTCCTCCTGTTGGAGCTGTCGGGCCAACTCCAGGTCACTGAGGGGCCCCGGGGCTCCGCCCTGCTGCTGCTGCAGGGACACCGCCACCAGGTAGTCCTAACACCAACAAAGAAGAAGATTAATCACCACCAATCTCACCTGGTCTACCCGTCTCACCTGGTCTACCCGTCTCACCTGGTCTATCCGTCTCACCTGGTCTACCTGTCTCACCTGGTCTATCTGTCTCACCTGGTCTACCCGTCTCACCTGGTCTACCCGTCTCACCTGGTCTACCCGTCTCACCTGGTACTTCTGCCCTTTTCTATCAATAGGAAATCGTTGGAGGGAGGAGAGAGGAGATGGAGGAGGAGTCTACCTGTCTCACCTGGTCTATCTGTCTCTGCTGCTCCTGGGCGCTGGGCGGCAGGTTGGTGGTGGGCGGAGCTCTCTGAGGAGGATGACATAGTCTGAATTCGGAGTCGCAGAAGTTTCCGTCTCCCTCGACGTTATGAAGAGACTCCCAGACCAGACCCTCCTCCTGAAGGAAGCCCTGATCGGTCACCAACAGGTACAGGTGACCCTGAGAGAGAGAGAGTAACTCTATTAACAACAGGTACAGGTAGTCAGGTATTGATTAAGGGAACTAGAGGTGATTTCAGAGAGTGTGGCTCCACCTTGTGTTTGATCATGGTACTGAAGTGGTTGTTTCTGAAGAACACAGAGATTTCTCCCTCTTTGGCCGTCGTGTTGAGTTCACACAGACCGTGATACGACAGCTGGGTCGCCGTCGACTCCAGGAACTGCTCCGCCACCAGACCTGCAGGGGACACACACAAATACTACCTCAAATACTGCAGAGTGTGTTCATATGTGTGTGTGTATGTATATTTGTATGCTTGGTTACCTTCACTGACTCGGCTGCTGTCAGCTGAGTGTTTGTAGTCGATGATTTTCTCCACCAGCTGGTTGTAACTCAGTTTCCCCACCGAGGCCACCATCTCTGGACTCTGACCACAGTAAACATTAAAACAGATCTACTTAATTACAGGTTAATAACAACCTGATCGTGGCTTGAGCAAGACGAACTAGTGCACAGAGGACGACTCAAACAGCAGACATTAACGAACAAAACAAAGTAGATTTCAACACATTTCATTCACTTCTTCATTACCTATGACTGGTTTCCCCACAATGAACATGATCAACTGCGATATTGACGTTTAAAATGCACTCACAGAAAACTCTGCTGCATCATTATTTTGATTCAATCCCACATAGACCCTTTTAGTGATGACGTCATGATGAGGTCACGGTGTTAGCTGGAGGCTAAACAAAGGAAAGACTGGAGGCTAACACTAGCTGTGGGATAAAGTTACACATCTAAAATCTCATCTTGCTGTGTTGTTGGGTGCCAGAATCCAGATATCACAGACATTTGAGATGACAAACTGAGATTCGAGGCTCTAGAGAGCTACAATATCAGAGAAACGATCAGAGATGGAGAGTAGGGGGGG
>CAKAOI010047617.1:19135-79442 GCA_916701655.1 Sebastiscus albofasciatus
GGGTCGACCAGCCAGCCGTGGTACAGCGGGATGTCCAGCAGGTCGAACACAATACACTCAGGTGTGTATTCAAAGTCTGTCACTCCGGTGAAACGTACGTTAACGTCCAGACCTGTGGACAGCTTAGGAAGCACCGCCATGGCATCACTCATGTTCTGAGACACACACACACACACACACACACACACACACACACACACACACACACACACACACACACACACACACAGTCAGTTTTCATGCTGAAGTTGGACTCTGCAGGTGAACACGTTTCAGATTTCCTGCCTGAACTTTATTTTGAAAGTCCCCTGGTTTCCTCTGTGTGTGTGTGTGTGTGTGTGTGTGTGTGTGTGTGTGTGTTTACCTGTTGGAAGTTGAGCTCCATCCCATCGGCCTTCTCTCTGGGTGTAACAGACAACACACACTCTCCTGCACAACAAACACACAGGATTATGAAAATAACACCTTTAACTTTATTTTTAACAGGAAGAAAACTAGTCTCGTCCTACTGAAATCATATCTAGTCAAAAATACTGTTTTTTCAATGTATTGTTTTTTATTGTTATCAAAAAGGAGATAAAAGGTGTTTCGGAGATGTATCAGAAATGCTCCACAAAAAGCCAGTAAGTGGACTTTGAGTTAATTTAGTCAAACTAAGGTGAATAATGAACTTTCATAATTTACATATTGATATCTGTAATGCATCAACCTTCATGAAGAGAGTTAAAAAGACAAAATAAAATGTGATTGTCTGTTTAGAGTAAAGAGTCCTCTGTGTGTCTGACTGACAGGTGAAGTCAGCAGCTGATTGGCTGACAGATCTTACCCAGGTGAGCCATCAGGTCCTCCGTGGTGACGACTTCAGTCTGAGCAGGAAGTTTAGCCTGAAAACACACAGAAAGATTTTAGTAAATACAAACCTGAAACAACAGGAAGGAGACGACTCCTTCACTCAGCAACATGTGTCTGACAGCGGGGGAGGAAGTACTTTTACTACAGTGAAGGTAGTAATACCCAAAGTGTTTCCATCCTTCACGCTGGATTTAACGTGTGAGGGTGCAGGTCGTATCCACGCAGACCCTCCAACGTTTTATACTCTCTCGTTAAGGCTTGTTTGTTTTGGTTTACAGATACGGAACGGTTATGACGTCACGTTACTCAGACTACAACAATAAAAGCGGTAACTTCCTTCTACCTCCACATAGACTCAAATGAAACAAAAAGATCGATTCTGGCATTAAAAAAATCTTTTACAATATCGTAAAATAAAAAATTGTGATACATAGGTGAATCGATTTGTTTCCCCCTAAAAGATACACATGACGGTGTTTTTTACCTTCCAGCGGAGGAACAGCGTGTTCATGATGGCCAGCAGGGGGCAGGGTCCGTTCTCACTCTGAGTGATGATGGGAGTCTTCTTCTCTTTCCAGGTGATCCACTTCACCAGGTAGTATGCCGGCATGGACGGCCCGGCCTCCGGAGCAGCAGCAGCAGCAGCAGCTGTAGAGGTGGAGGCGGCAGCAGCAGCAGGAGGAGCAGCTGCAGCCACAGCGCCCCCTGTGGACAGGAGGACAACTACAGTCACATATACAGATACAGAGAGTAGAAGTATTCAGATCCTTTACTGCAGTATTTACTACAGTAAAGGATCTACCATACCATCAGAGGCTGTCTTTTGTGCTTAGGAAGGTTCGGAGTGAAATGTTAAATCTGTCAACTTTCCTGATATCTTTAAAAGTAACAAATGGAGATCTGCTAGTTAATGTTTGGAAAAGAAAATCTAGAATTCATTGAAAACATCAGCAGTGTGTCGTATCACTGCTTTGCTTTACATTTATCTTTATTTATTTCTATTTATTTCTTAAATGTTCAGAGTTTAATAACAGGTTGAGTCGCGGGTTCAGTTTGGATTTAAAGATAACCGTCTGAAACAGCTTCATCATATAAATCAACTCTTTCTTAGCAGAACTCTGATTGGAAGATTCAAAACATCCTCACATGTTTACCAGAGCGTGTGTGATTGTTAGCTTCACCCTGAACCCAAAGATGGCGACTCACCAGCAGCTTCAAGCGTCTCCTCGTCCTTCAGACTCGGGACCTCGACGGACGGCGAGCTGCCCTCCACACCCAGAGCGGAGTAGGACGAGGACAGGCCGTCCTCCACGTCCAGGGAGTTTCCTGCGGCCGTGACCCCGTCTGAGAGCTCCAGGCTGGGGATGGAGAAGGACGCCGAGTCGGAGGACTCCCGCTGGTCGTCTGAGCCGCCCGCCGTCGCCACGGAGGAGCTCTCCTCCAGGTCCAAGTCCAGACCTGCAGACACAAATCACATCAGAGATCACAGGAGCTCTCCTCCAGGTCCAGGTCCAGACCCACAGATATACATCACATCAGAGACCACAGAGGAGCTCTCCTTCAGGTCCAGAGACCAGAGATGGGGTCCAGTTGATCCTGGACCTGGTCTGACTCTTACCTGGATCTGTTCTTCCTCCTTCAGTCTTGATGTGTCTGAGTAGAACCGACAGAGATTCTTCTTCTGTGGTGACGGCGGTTATCGTCCCGTTTTCAGACGACAGCGAGGACGAATCTGGCGGGGTGGGCGTGGCCTCCTCCTCTGCCTCATCCTTCTGGACTTTGGCGGGAAGAGGACTGTCGGCGGCGCCGTTGCTGCTCGGGACCTTGGCTCCGACGTCCGGTGACCCCTCCGTCGCCGTGGTTACGATCAGTTCTTTGGAGATGCTCTCTACGGGGACAGGCGGTTCGATCAGCAGATCTGCTGCTGCAGGCGCCGCCGAGCTGGACTCCGCCATGATCGGCTGATCGGTCGGCGATGAAGAAATGAGGTCACAAACTCCTTATAAACACGAATAACAAGCGTAGAAAAAAGAAATCAAGACACTGAAGCTGTCATGGGAAAAACACCGTGGTCACAGACTTCAACGTGTTGATGTAAGATGGAGGCGTGGCCCCAACATGGCCGCCACGGGGACCGACTGAAACGCACCTATCTATCTGAGACTGAACATGACATATAGTTAAGTCCGTTGTCATGAATTAAATATATATTAAGAGTAAACTTAAAGGCAAAAACTCCTCCTTCTTATTCTTCTTATTCTTCTTCTTCTGTCCTGCTGACAACACGTAGCGAGCAGGAGGAAGAAGAGTCAAACCGTCAGACAGAGAGTCTTTGCTGTCCGTCAGCAGGAGTGACAGGGACGGAGGATTTTCTCTTCTTCTTCTTCCGTCAGCAGAGCATCAACAGACTTTCTGTCAGACCTGAGGAGAAACAAACAAACAAGGACGAGTCATTAAAGATGGCGTCCGTCTGTCAGGTGACATCATGTTTGTCATCCTAATCAATATTGTGATTAACTAGATCAATAAAATCAATTACTTCAGAAATGATTTATTTTAAAAACATTACTCACAGATCAGAGCTCATATCTAAAGTTTAAAACAGACGTTTAGTCCAAAAACACTGGATCCTACATTTCCCACAATGCACCTGGAGTGTCTTTAATTAGAGCTTCCCTGCCACGTCTTTCAAACAAAGACGAAGGCAGGACGAAGTTTTGTCTCTTTGCATCTATACTCTTTGCCTCCAGTGTGTAACACAGACGGTATGTGAGGCACTTGTAGTCTCAGATGACATCACTATAACATCCCTATGACATCATCAGGACTACTTTGAGAGGGCTCATTCACTAAGACGGTGCATCTCTTTGCTAATGAAATAAAGTATTGAGTAAGAGTTCATCTTTGCATGTAAACTATATAAACTAACTTTTTATATATAACTATACAAAATCGATACAGTATCATAACACATAATATCACGAGATATATATATATATATATATATATATGTATATATATATATATATATATATACACACACACATTTTCTTACACCCCTAGTACAGTACAAGTACCTCAAATTTGTTTTTAAGTACAGAATACTTGAGTAAATGTCCTCCCTTACATTCCTCCACTGGGTGTAATATAAGTGTTGTTATCATCATTAGCACATCAGGACTGACTGCTGTCATACTGATGCTGTCAGGTGACCTCGCCACACCTTATCTGACTGCTGGAGAACAAGAACTTTATCTGCAGCTATTAATATGAGAACACAGGGAGGGAAAACAAGTGTGAAGATGTGTGAGAGTTCACCAGACGGAGTGACTGAGGAATAACAACACGAAGCGTCTGAGTCAGTCCTTCATGCTGGTAGCCATCAGGCCATCAGGCTCCACAACCGAGGCTGACCCCCATATGAGAACTATGGGGACTTTAAGAACTTTAAACATGCACTATCTGCAACCATCTTGGACTCTAACCACTGGCGCACTTTACACTTACTTTACACTATACATCCTATATACCACTTTATAGACTGCACATATGTACATATTACATTTATCTATTGTGCATAAGATAAAATAAGATAAGATAGAACTTCATTAATCCCGAAGGAACTTCTTGTGCCAGAGATTCCTCAAAAATACAACAAAATTACAACAAGTTCAAGTGTATAAAATAAAAAGTACTATTTAATAGAATAACAATTAAGTAAGATACATTTAGTAAAATGAGTCAAAAAGATAAGATAAGTAAAATAAAAAAAAGGTAAGGTAAGCTAACAAACAGAAAAATAAGTAATATTGCACATGTTGTACATTAATATTGCACACAATGAACAGTGATACTGCACATGAGAATGTAAAAAGTAGTATTGCACATGATATTGATATTATATTTGTACTCAGTTTCACTGTACACACTATGTTCACCCATTCACTCTGTATCTTTTACATCTCTATTTATTGTTTTTATAATTTTTGTATACCTTTACCTCTCCTGTGTTTCTCTCTGTTGGCTGATGTTGCTGCTTTGACACCTGAATTTCCCTCAGGGGATTAATAAAGGTTCATCTTATCTTATCTTAAACAGCCCAGAGAGTCACTGAGGAGTAAACAGCCCAGAGAGTCACTGAGGAGGAAACAGCCCAGAGAGTCACTGAGGAGTAAACAGCCCAGAGAGTCACTGAGGAGGAAACAGCCCAGAGAGTCACTGGTCATTAGTCAGCTAAACAAGTTTCCCCTTCAGTCAGATAACAAGCCACAGTGTGATTAAAGATGCTTCTCAGTGATAATAACTCCATAATGTTACTTCCTGCTGACAGCAGACCTTTATAACAACATGCACATCAGCAGAAACCTGCACAGAAACCTGCAGCTGCTGATGGCTGACAGCTCAGCATTAAGCAGCTTTACACTCACTGAGCTAGCTAGCTAGTTAGCCTGACGTAACTTAGCTGTTGTTCCACAAAGAGACAACTTCCGCTCCGAGATACGAGCCTGACCTGCTCCTTCACATCAGAACAAGCAGTCGGTTGGATGAGAAGCGTCTTACCGGCCCCGGTGTGAGTAATCTGCGCTGAGTGAGTCTGCTGAAGGAGCATGCTAGCTGCTAGCTGCTAGCATGCTGTTTACATCCTCTGAGCAGAGCATCAGGAGGCCACGCCCACCGGAACACAACAAGCCCGCGACGTCACATCCGGTCACCAGAACACCCCTCTCCATAATACTCCAAAACAAACCACCATAACTATCACCAATATATCCACCACCAATATTAACCCATGATCACATTTAACTCCAGTTACAGTCCACACACAATCATCCTTTTTTATCCATCATTCTCTTTTAAAACATCATCTTTTTATCCATCCATTAATAAATTATTAATATTAATATTAATTATTTATTAAAGGGACCATTTGTAACTTTCAGAAATGCTTGTTAACAGCGACACCTGTGGCCGTCAAATCAACGAAAGTCAGTGTCGGGCTCGCGCTTGTGCTCGCTCTAAATGAACATGAACGAGCTTTGCTCAAAACAGTAGGAGACACACGTCAGCTAAAAGCACAATATCACTCTATATTTCAGCTGCTTGGCAGTAATGTTAGCTGACCAGACGAAGGTCTCTCCATGAATCAATGCTGATACTGTGTATGGTTCTCCTGCCTCAGCGCAGGCTTCAGCAGCGGGGCTCCCCAGCGAGAAACTCGTCTCCCTCCGGCAGGAAGACACCGGCAACCGGTCGGTAACGAGACGGTAATGTTTCTCTCTGCGGAGCCCCGTTACTTCCCAAGACACGGGAAACCTCTGTTGGTCTGGAGGAGCTGCAGCAGTTATTTCCGCACAAACGTCCACTGTACATTCACTAGATATTCTCAGAGCTAAACTAACTCTTCTGCAGTGTGTAGTGAGCGCGCGTTCACGTCTAGAGGTGGAGCGAGTACGTGAGAACGCGCACGCTGTCTGAGTGAAGACGAGCAGGCAGAGGAGACGAGACAGCGGCCACACGCAAGCGTGCATATGCGAGTGCGCATGTGTGCCGACCCGCTACATTTATACGCTTAGAAAGTTACAAACAGTCCCTTTAATTATTTATTTTTTTAAATATTTTTGGGAGTTAGAAGTTCTTTTAACATGGTCATGGAGCATATATACTGTATATTTGTATTCTGGTGGTATCGTTCCTATGCAGAGGGTAGTTTAGTTTATTTATTGACTACACTGAGAGTGTTTTATATTTTAATAATTTATTTATTTATTGTGTTGAGTTGAATGTGCTACTAATTTTGTACTGTAATTACCTTGTGCCTTTTCTACCATTTTTCCTTTCTTAACCCGGTGTAAACTGCTCAGAATTCCAATGTACTTAGGTGCAAATGGCAAATAAAACTCTTGAATCTTGAATCATTATTTTACTCTATCTATCTACCTATTTATATTTATTTTATTTTATTTTATCTTATTCTTTTTAATCTTGCCTTAAATTTGATTTACAGCCTGACTGACAGCCAGCCAAAAAAAAAAGAAACGTCTCTCGGACGGGAACCGGCTCTTATCGGTCACTTAAAAAGAGCCGGCTCTTTGAATCGGCTCGTTCGCGAGCAACACATCACCACATCCGGTCAACTTCGGGTTAGCCGTTAGCCACTTAGCTAGCTAGCGCAGAAGTTATTGTTTTACAAAAAAACACAATAAAACACAACCTCTTTTCCATCCGCGTCACTTCACAAACGTGTTACACAAACAAGCTAAATAAACAACTAGAGTTGACACTGTGGTTCTTTATAGTTATCTAGATGTTTGTTATGTTGTTTACGTTAGCTAACACACAGCTAGCTAGCAACACTGTGTTCCACGCAGAACTCCCTTCACAAATATGACAATTTAAGAAGAATCTGCTCACCAGAACAATTAAACAATTGTTTGCGTTATTTTTCTTTATCCTTTCGTCTTTGTTATGAGGCATTGATGAATTCGGCGTACATGTTATATAAAAAGCAGAGCGTATTTAACATAAATATCAACTTTTTGTACCGTTTAGACAGCAGCTCAGTTAGCCTTGCAGTTACTCGACAGTTTGTTGTTTTGTTCAAAAAGCGGTATAAGTAATATAATAATAATAATAATAATAATGTATTTGAGCAACAGGAATGAGCAGCAATTTGAATGGAGTTTGGCGTCAGTGAGAGATAATTATCAGGTTACTTAATCCTAACTCACAATGTCCAGTAACCACCATCACGCAGAACTCCCATTACAAATATGGCAATTTAAGAAGAATTTGCTTACCAGCACAATTAAACACCACCGGGGGCGTTACTTTTTTCACTTTCCGTCTTCGTTATGGGACACTGATAAATTCGGCGTACATGTTATATAAAAAGCAGAGCGTATTTATAATAAATATCAACTTTTTCTAACGTTTAGTCAGCAGCTGCTGGCCTCGCCGTTACTCCACAGAACGTTGTTTTGCAACAGGAATGAGCAGTAATTTGAATGTCAGTGAGAGATGATTATCAGGTGCAGCATTTCGTGCTTTTCATCACATTTTGAGAGTTTAATTTACCGACAAGTTTCGTCTAATTACTCTATAACTTTAATATATTCAATATATCGAACGAAAAAGCCATATTTAGATCTGAAATATAGTTTAAATGAGTTGGAAATAACTTTTTGTTTACCTTTTTCTCTGCTGCACCTTCAGCACAGTCTGGTGTGTTAGATTTAATCACCGCGGTCAACTTTAACGGGCGGTGCTGCGCTCCGTCCTGCCTGCCAGTAATCCCCGCCCATCCGGGACGAGCGGTATTATTAAACACACCCTTTTAACGTGAGATATAAAGTAAACACAGTCTTTAAGGAGGAACTGTGAGTTCACCCTAAATATTCATTTTTAATTATCATACTGCATTTCTTATATTAATTATAATAATTTATTTATTTGCACATATATAAAACTGCACAAAATCCAGTCAATGAAAAAAAACAAGAAATGTGTCAGGAGAGGTCAAGAAGCCACAGGCTTATACATAAAGGACCTCCCCACAACTCCAGGAGAAAAAAAACAATAACAAAAAAGGAAGAAAGATCTAAACTAACACAATTTTAAAAATACAACAAAAGTTATTATTTTTAAGTTAAGATAAAACTTTATTTATCCCAACATAAGTTATTGTTCTGCAGTTGTAATACAAAGTGGGAAAGAGTGCAAATATATAAGGTACAAATAAAACAAAATACAAGCAATAAAGATGATCAGTAAGGTGCAATGAAAATATTAATAATAATTTTAATAATTCTGATTATAATAATGGGGAGCATACATTCACATCTGAAAAGTTATTACAACAAATTTGATCACATGGGAGCAGAAATGAATGACGAAAGAAGTTATTTTATGAGGAATATTATTGGGATAATAAATAATAAATAATTAAATTAATACGTTTATTTAATAAATAAAATACATTTATTCATACATTTTTATTTAATTAAGGTTTGTGCTCTACATTCAGACTTCAATATTTAAATCTACTAAAGACAGTTTAATGTCCTCTGGGTTTAATTTTCAGTCTGTATAAATAATTTTGTCCATTTTGTTGGCTGCTGAGAGAAATTCCTCCTTAAAAGAAGGCAACCTCCTGTTGCAAAGGTTTTATTTTGATAGGTCAAACAATGAAGTGCTTCTGTTTTGATTTGACAGTGGATGTTACTGTCCTCAGATCAGTCAGCTGAGACTCTACTGATCTGACTGACTGTGGATCTTTGAGGAAAACAAACAAACAACAAACAAACATGGACGACTTCCTGAAGGCAAGCAGCGCTGCAGCAAAGGTGAGTGTGTGTGTGTGTGTGTATGTGTGTGTGTGTGTGTGTGTGTGTGTGTGGACATAAATAGACTGACATGGTATTTCTAATCTAATGACACACATTGTCAGAGTGAATATGAAAGTTGACTCTGTTTGTTTTCATGTTAACATCTTTAAATCAAACCCTTCTGTTTGATGAAAAGAAACAACAATGTTGAGACATTTTCTTTTGTCTTATGAACTAATTAATAATAATCTAATTTTCTGAGTGTTTAATTAGATGGTGAACATCTGGACTCTGAGTCGCAGCAGCTGTTCATAAAGTCCTTCCTCAGGCTATAATATAATATTAATAACTATGTTTTGTTTTGTTCCCAGTTTTTCAAAACAAACGCCCCCAAAGGTAACAATATCTTAATAGGGAACTCAGGACAAGGCTTTTTTTCAAAATAAAATCCTGCTTCTGCTCCCACTACTACTACTACTATTATTATTCCTGCTAATATTACTACTACTACTACTACTACTACTACTACTATTATTATTATTCCTGCTACTACTACTACTACTAGTACTATTATTATTATTCCTGCTACTACTAATACTAATAATACTATTATTATTATCCCTGCTACTACTACTAATAATAATAATAATAATAATACTACTACTATTATTATTATCCCTGCTACTACTACTACTACTACTACTACTACTACTACTATTATTATTCCTGCTACTGCTACTACTACTACTACTAGTACTATTATTATTATTTCTGCTACTACTAATACTAATAATACTATTATTATTATCCCTGCTACTACTACTACTACTATTATTATTATTCCTGCTACTACTACTACTACTACTACTACTATTATTATTCCTGCTACTACTAATACTAATAATACTATTGTTATTATCCCTACTACTACTACTACTACTACTACTAATACTACTACTACTACTATTATTATTCCTGCTACTACTACTACTACTACTACTACTACTACTACTACTATTATTATTCCTGCTACTGCTACTACTACTACTACTAGTACTATTATTATTATTTCTGCTACTACTAATACTACTACTACTACTATTATTATTCCTGCTACTACTACTACTATTATTATTCCTGCTACTACTACTACTACTACTGCGGCTCCAAGTACTTATAGTTTTAAAGTTTTTTCTCCCCAAATACTTTCTGTCTAACAAGTTAATTAATTTCATCTTCCACCTTTGACAGTATTAGAGTTTATATGTATTTCAGCTTGTAGCTTTTTTGGGGGTAATGTAGTTCATCTTTCAACTCTTCAGTTTTACAATTCTGTTTTTCAGTTTTTCAGCAGTGCAGTGCAACACCTTTGTGCTTTAAGATTTCTGTATTTTCAGCAAAGCTTTGCAATTAATTTCAGCTGTCAGCATTCCAACGCATTTTAAGCAGGAAATGCATTTTCTAGTATTATGTATTCATCCGTAAGAGACGTTCATTTTTCACCCCAGAGTTGTGTTAATGCTGAGCTCTCGGGAGTCGTCACAGACCTTTACACCGGGCTGAAGAGCTGCGTTCCCTTTACTTTAATGTCACATATCAAATCCAAATATTTGAACATTTGATTTTGGTTCTGCAGGTCTGAAGGTCACTGAGACAGCTGACACAATTCACGTCAGCTTCATGATTCAGCCTGAAACAGTTTGTGACAAAATGAAAACACAGATTTAAAACTCTCCATACAGAGTCGTAGACCCTGTCTCTCCGTCTCTCTCTCTGTCTGTCTCTCTGTCAATATTTGCTTCCTGTCCTGTTTATCCTCAGCTGATTGCAGGTTTCAGGTAAACAGTGAACAGCTTGATATCAGGTTGCACATTCAACCACAAATAAGAGTCGTGGCCTTCCTACACATCCGGCAGTCTGACACTATTACATCATTCAAATCCCTCCTCAAAACTCACCTGTTCGAACTGGCCTATTCTCTGTAGTGTGTCCATCAGTTCATCATACGTGTCTGCATAAATGTGTCTCTGTCATGTCCGGTTGTTTTTAGCTGTCTATGTTTAATTTTATCTTTGTAAGATGTCCTTGGGTGTCCTGAAAGGCGCCACCAAATAAAATGTATTATTATTATTATTATTCTAAATAAACATGAACCAATATTTTCAAAGTAAAATGTAATGTAAATATATCAACGTAAATATGCGTAGTATAAACTGAATGGAAACAAATCGAGTAAACTTTATCTTTACTATCAATCAATCACTCAAACTTTATTAGTATAGCACCTTTCATACAGGTGAGTGCAGTTCAAAGAGCTTCACAGATGAGACAGTAAGACAGAACAACGTCAAAACAGTGACAGTATTTATAGTTGTAATGTCACCTGATCGTGGTTTTGATGTAACTCCTCCCTCAAGACCAGTTTCCGTGGCAACCAGAGACTCCACGTTGTCCTGGGCAGTGAATCATGTGACCTGGACTCTGTGGTGTCGTCATTAGCGATGGCCTACTTCCTGTCCAGGGTAAGAGCTTTTCATATAGACAGAAGAAGAAAGTGGTTGCTAGGATACCACCGTGATGGACAGACAGTGTGACATCATACCTCTGTCTCTCAGACGTCATCCGGTCTTCCAGGCGGTTCTGTGGTTCTTCCGGTTCTCAATGTTCCTCGGTCTCAGCTCCACCTGCGAGCCGATGTCCTCCTGCTGCTGAGGGAGTCCGGTGTCGCCACGGAGACCCTGGTGTTCAGAGACGAAGTGGATCTGGCACGTCTCCATGGGGACAGGAGGCTGGCGCTGACCCTGGTGGACCAGGATGTCCTGCCGAGGTGTGAAACATCACAACACCACAATCTAAACATGAACCAATCACTTTAACCTGAAAGGTTACTTCCTGTTCTTCAGTACCGTCAGCGTCCTGCAGGGCGCGGTGGTGGAGGTCATCAACCACCATCAGAGGACCGCCTCCTTCTCCTGTCCTGTCGCCATGGAGACACTGGGATGCTGCGCTACCTTGGTAACGGAGCGGATTCTGTCCAGAGCGCCCGAGATCCTGGACAGACAACTGGCTCTGCTGCTGTACGGTGAGACACATTCACACAATGTGAGGTGTGAATCTGTCTCCTATGTGTCCTCCCTGCAGGTATGAATGTGTCTCATGTATGTCCTCCCTGCAGGTGGGAATCTGTCCCCTGTATGTCCTCCCTACAGGTGGGAATCTGTCTCATGTATGTCCTCCCTGCAGGCGGGAATCTGTCTCATGTATGTCCTCCCTGCAGGTGTGAATGTTTCTCCTGTATGTCCTCCCTACAGATGTGAATGTGTCTTCTGTACTGTATGTCCTCCCAGCAGGTGTGAATCTGTCTTTTGTGTGTGCTGCCTGCAGGTATGAATGTGACTCCAGTATGTCAAGGTCAAGGTCAAGGAAAACGTTTATTATCCCCTAGGGGCAATTTGTTGTAAAGTCAGCAGTACCCCACAGTCATCAAACAAATACAAAATGTGTCCTCCCTGCAGGTGTGAATGTGTTCTGTATGTCCCCCCCTGCAGGTGTGATGGTGATGGACAGTGTCGGTAAGTGGACGGTCAAAGACCGTCAGATGGTCCGACTGCTGCAGATGCAGTTCCCTGACCTGCCACACAGCAGTGCTCTTCACACCTCCCTGCGCTCAGCCAAGTTTGACCTGTCAGGTAAACAATCAGAGAGTTAACACATCAGACAGTGTAGGTGTTGTTCCTGATGGAAACAAAACCAGTGTGTGTGTGTGTGTGTGTGTCTCTCAGGTCTGTCCACAGAGCAGATCCTCCTGAAGGACATGAAGCTGGTTGCCGTCGGCGACGTGAGAGTCGCTGTCAGCAGCATCTACATGAGTCTGGATGTAAAAATCAACTCATTAATGTTAATGAGCTCAGTGTCTGTGGTATAATCATAATTGTAGTGTATTAATACTGTGTAGTGTAAAACTATACAACCTCACAATAGTGTAGTTATAAAGTACAGTTACTCTTTTACTCATAATTTGAACTCAATAACTTGGTTCTTTATATTCAATCATTCTATAGATAAACTAGCTCAACAATACTTGCTAGCTGGCGTTAACTAACGTGTTCCGCCTCCACTTAACGCTCCGCCCACTAAACATGTCACCATGGTTACTAACAGGAAAGGAGGCTATAGAGCAGGACAGTGGTGCATGCTGGGAGTTGTAGTTTCACGAGTTGTCGTCTCTGCCTCTAGTTGTTTCTACGCAGGACGGATCTGCAGCAGGAGCTCTGCCACGTCTGTCACGCGTGTAGGCTGGATGCTGTGGTCGCCATGACGATCTCCTTCAACGACCAATCAGAAGAGCCCGTCAGGCAGCTGGCGGTCTACAGCTTCAGTTCGCAGTACAGGCAGGAGGTAGGCGTGGCGGCTGGGATCATTTAGGACTAGGATTAGATTTAAAATGAGGATTAGCATTTTGATCAGGATTAAATTTGGGATTACAATTGATATCCAGAAAGAGATTTGAACATTAGATCTGGATCCGATTTTGGATCTGGGATTAAAAATATAATTACAATCAACAAGATTAAAATTAAGTATTTGTTTTAGATTTAAATGTAGCATTAGCAACAAGGTTGGGATTAGCATTGCGTGGTCGCCATCACTGTGATAAATCATAATCTGCTCCGCCTCCAGATTAGCCACGCCCTCTTGAACAGCCAGAGCCCCGCCCTCTGCCTCTCACCTGTCGTCAGCCCATATAAGGACATCCTGGCCTATCACCAGGGCAACGCTCTGGCCTCTCGCAGAAAGCTCCTTCCTGTCCTCACCCACTTCCTGTCTGAGAGGCGGGAGTTAGAGGAGCAGCTCGACCAATCGGATGTGACGACCTGTGACACGTTTCCTGTCAGCAGAGACGACAGGCCTCCTCTCTCCATGTCTCATCATCACCGGCGGCGGCTGCAGCTGCATCTGGGAGCAGAGGATTGTGGGAACCTGGAGGAGGAGTCCTGCAGCAGGATGACACCGCCGGTGCCAAGGAACAGTTTGGTGGATGGCTGCCCGCTGGATGGTGGCTTCAACCAGGAGGCCTTACTGGAGATGTTCAGGAGGATGGAGCGGGAGGAGGAGGATGAGGAGGATGAAGAGGAGGAGTAGAGAGCTGGTTTAGTCCAGTGGTTCCCAACCTAGGGGTCGGACCCCTCAAGAGGGTCACCAGAGAAACTTGAGGGGTCATCAGCTAATTAAAGGAAGAGAAGAAGAAGAAACAAAGTTCTCATTCATAGTTTGGACCAATCTTTGATTTTTTTGGTAAAATATTGGATCATTTGACATCTTTGGGCCTTTTGTAAGAGGTCACAAGTAAGAGGTCACAAGGTCGGGAGCCACTGATTATAGTTTTAAAAAAGTATTATATTTTATATGATAATCATGTAGCAAGTAAAATCTAGTTCAGAAAAGTAACTAGTTACTCTCAGATAAATGTAGTGCAGTAAAAAGTACAATATTTCCCTCTGAGATGTAGTGGAGG
Organism: Sebastiscus albofasciatus; assembly: GCA_916701655.1. Taxonomy (NCBI): domain Eukaryota; kingdom Metazoa; phylum Chordata; class Actinopteri; order Perciformes; family Sebastidae; genus Sebastiscus; species Sebastiscus albofasciatus. The sequence continues at coordinate 33,827 of CAKAOI010047617.1, forward strand.
AGACGGAGTAGCAGAAAATGGAAATACTCAAGTAAAGAACAAGTGCCTCAAAATAGTACTTGAGTAAAAAAGAAATAATAATAATTTAAAAAAAGAAGAAAAGAAAAAAAGTTGTAGTACTTGAGTAAATGTACTTAGTTACTTTCCACCAGTAAGAAACACACAGCCATCCAGAAAACGTGGTGATGAGGAGGATTCAAGGTGAGGAAGGTTTATCACATCTGATACACAAAAACAATTCAGAGCTTTAATAGAATATTAAAAACAGCATAAAGCTCCGGTAGGAACTAGTAAGTGGCCCTTGAGTGAAGATGATCTGTTGATGTTCTTCAGATTTTAGTTTTGATTCTTTGTTTTTTTATCAGACAGTTGAAATGGACAAAGAGATGAGGATTAAAACTCCTCTGGACGACCAAAACAATCATCAGCTGATTCTGATATTTTAACAAAGTGATTGTAAAACTTTAATAAAATCATGTAATTTTCATGGTTTGCAGATTTTTAATCGTTCATCATTCTTGTATTGAGTCTTCAGGTCACTGATCAGTCTAAAGATAATTTCCCAGATTCAAGTTAAATATGTACATTAAATCTTAAGCAGAGTTAAAATATGAAATATGAATTTTACATATATCTGGGTATGGAGGATGGAGAGACTGCAACAAATATTATAAAGATAAGATTCTACTGTATTTTTTTTTCCCAAAGAAAACTTATAGTTTTTCTAATTGTTTATTAATCGTATTTGTTTTGTGTTCTTTCTTCGTTTGTGAAACTATATATATATATATATATATATACATATTATAATAAACTATATATCAGTATATATATATAATATTATTACAATAAACTATATATAAGTATATATATATATTTATTTATTTATTTATGATGTATTATATTATTATAATATTTAATTTACTATGTTTTACCAAAACGTAATTTTAAAACACGAAACTCGTGGGTCGTTGTTTTATTGTGAAGGTGCTCACCGGAAGTGTTTGTGTTCCAGCCTCGTTGGCCGGATGTTTGTTAGCATGTTAGCACGTTGTCATGTTGTCAGCGGTTGTCTCTCCGGACAGCCGGTCGGTGGTTGTCCTGGTGACCGACTGAGAATATGAAGCACGAGCCAGATGTTGGACAGGAGCCGTCGCCTAGGAGACGAGCTGGAGGACAGACAGAGACAGAGACAGAGACAGGTGAGATCACAGGATTCATGTATTTATACCTCCAGTATCACAACGAGGTACATCAGTACATTAAATATGACACGATGGAGCCACAAGTACCACAAAGTACTACCAGACTGAAGTACTCTGATCCTCTACTGCAGTATAAATACTAACATTACTACTAACGGTACACTGACAGTACTCTGTTACAGGTAGTGGTGGAAGTAGAAGTATTCAGGTCCTTTACTGCAGTAAAAGTACTAACATTACTACGACACTGAAAATACTCATACTATAAGTAGCAGTGGAAGATGTATTCAGATTGTATACTTCAGTATAAGTACTAGTAACTTACCACACTGTGAAAATACTATGTTACAAAGAATAAGTAGAAGTATTCAGATCCTTTACCTCAGTAAAAGTACTAATACCACACTATGAAAATACTCTGTTACAAAGAAGAAGTAGAAGTACTCAGATCCTTTACTTCAGTATAAGTACTAGTACATCACTATGAAAATACTTTGTTACAAGTAAGAAGTAGAAGTATTCTGATTCTTCACTTCAGTAAAAGTACTAGTAACTTATAATATATATATATAAAATATTCTGTTACAAGTAAGAAGTAGAAGTATTCTAATCCTTTACTTCAGTAAAAGTACTAATACCTCACTGCGAAAATACTTTGTTACAAGCAGCAGTGGAATAAGTATTGAGATCCTTTACTTGAGTAAAAGTACTACTACCTCACTATGAAAATACTCCGTTACAGGGAAGAAGTAGAAGTATTCAGATCCTTTAAGATCCTTTACTTCAGTAAAAGTACTACTACCACGCTGCAAATACTCTGTTAGGGGTGGAAGAAATATTCTGATCCCTTACTTCAGTAAAAGTACTTATACCTCACTGTGAAAGTACTTTGTTAAGTAAGAAGTAGCAGTATTCAGATCTTTTACTTCGTGTTTTCCTTTTGTTTCCATTCAGAGGAGCAGAGAGTTGATTACCCAGAATCCCTTGCGGGCGGCGCCTGTGAGCAGCAGCTCTGCGAGAAGACGAAGGTGAAGGTGGAGGAAGAGGATGGAGACTATGGTGATAAAGACCCGCATCAGGATCCAGAACCCGGTCCAAAACCGCCGTCGCCACGGAGCCGCAGAGGGAGACGAAGAAAGCCGTCCGACGAGCCGAAAGCTCCGGCGCCGGACGCTAAAGCGAAGAAGGAGCATCAGTGTGACGAGTGTCCGAAGAGCTTCGACCGGCCGTGTCGACTGCGGATCCATCAGAGGACGCACACGGGTGAGAAACCGTTCAGCTGCTTCGACTGCGACAAACGCTTTAAGAGTAAAGCCATCCTGTCAGCGCACCTGAAGACGCACAGCGGCGAGCGGCCGTTCTGCTGCCATGAGTGCGGGAAGTGTTTCCTGCAGCGGCAGGCGCTGGCGGAGCACATGAGGACACACACGGGCGAGAGGCCCTTCACCTGTCAGCTCTGCAGCCTCAGCTTCTGCGCCAAGAGCCACCTGCAGCGCCACATGCTGACGCACACGGGCGAGCGGCGCCACCAGTGCGTGGAGTGCGGGAAGTGCTACAAGAGGAAGGAGCACCTGAGCAGCCACATGCGCGTCCACAGCGGCGAGCGTCCGTTCAAATGCAGGGATTGCGGCCGCAGCTACAGGGAGCGGGGACGCCTCGTACTGCACCTGAGGACGCACACGGGGGACAGTAAACGCCACGCCTGCGCGCTCTGCGGCCTGCGTCTGGTGTCGGCCAATCACCTGCAGAGACACATGCAGTCGCACAGCGGCGAGCGGCCGCACCGCTGCATCGACTGCAGTAAGTGTTTCAGCAGGAAGGACAAGATGGTAGAGCACATGAGGATTCACACCGGAGAGAAACCCTACCAGTGCTCCCAGTGCCAGCTCCGCTTCAGGTGGAAGGCCGCGCTCAACGCGCACGTGCACACGCACGCCGCGGAGGAAGAGCAGCTCTGATTGGACGTCCGGGAGGATCCGCTCTCTGCGGTCTGTTACGCTAATATATATTTATATATATATATATACATATATAAAATATATATATATTACAAAATGACTATCCAAACATACGTCAGATTGAAGACTATGAGATCTTCAGTTTTCTGTCCCCCAAAAGGGGCGGAGCTTGACTTTCAGTGAACGGGTAGTTCACTAAAATGTGGCGGTCTGATGTTTGGTGGACTGAGGTCAGACTGGACGCTACAGTGACTCACTATCACCTCTCAGAGGTACACGTGGTATTACAAGACAGGACGGGCCGAGGCTAGCTGGTTAGCATGCTAGCTGGTTAGCATGCTCATTTCAGTAGAAATCTCTGCAACGCATCGGTGTCTGTGACACAACGTCACATCCTGCTGATAATGTTTACCGACTGATTTAAATTAAGCTTCAGGCCACATCTGACACATTAACCCTTTACGTGCAGCCTCAGAGCTGCTAGCGTGACGGCAGACATGTTCATCCTGTTGCTCTGTGATGTCACAAAACCCATCGGGTCCAAAGTCAGTCGGAATAAAACTCGACTCAACTCGTCAGCAACAATCAGAATCTCTTAAACTGAGTTTTTAACCCGTTAACCTCCGAATACACAAACACAGCAGGGAAGTAGAGACTCATCACACAGTGAGTACACACAGGTGTGTACTCAGGCAGGTAGGGGCATGCACGCTGCCGTTCCCACCCCTGCTTGTACAGTCATAATCGCCGTGGTAACAGGGTCGGGCTCTCGCCGCGGTAACACGCCACACCTCTGCCGTCCTGTTGTCTCAGAGCACACAGAGGGAGAGAGACGGACAGGTGAGGTGGTAGAGTCCGCTCGTAAACTCATTAACACGTCGCTGTGATGTCACCGGGCGAGTCTCTAGGTGAGCGGCAGTGATCTCGTCTGTTTGTCCTGAACTCGTCTCACCTGTCTCACCTGTCTCGTCTCACCTGGTCGAGTGTAAGCGAGCTTCCAGAGAGAGCAGAGCTGCTGTGAGTCTTTAACCTTTTCTTTTTAAATCTTAATCGTGTCGTTGGAGATCAGTTTTGTGTTCGACGTCTCCGTCTCCTTCTGTAACCTCGACTCTCTAAGATAAGAGCTGAATACACAACCACGACTAACTCAAGTTTAAACACACAGAGCCAAACGTATATGTAGACGGTCGACTTCAGTTAGGAGTTATTTGACCGTCTAATACTAGAAATCAGATTATTGAACACGTGTTTGTAGATTGTTTTCATCCTTTAATTTACAGAACTTCTCAAAACATTTTGAGAAACACATCATACTAACAAAGATTGAGATATTACTGTCAACAAACCCAGTTTTCTCGCCAGATGAGATTTACATAATTAATTTGATTATTATCTTAGAAAAAAATTATATACATAAAATGATATTTTATTTTTTTATTTTTAAAGATTTTAAAACATATTTGACTGATTGAAAACTTAAAACTCAAAAAATATTTTAAATGTATTCCAGTTGTTTAACAGACCCTGATTGTTTTTATTCATCTTTTCCTTTCATTTTATTTTTTGTATAATTTATTTTATTTTTATACTGTAAAATATATTTGCAGAATTGTAATGAAAAATCTGAACATGTATATGAATCTACTGTATTGAACTTTTGAAATAAAGTATTATTAAAAAAAATAACAACAACCTATAAATCCTCGTGTACGGAGTACTCACCCAATTAAAATGCTTCAGAAAAACGTTGACAGAAGTAAACAGCAGGCTGCTTGTTAATGTTATATGAGTTAGACATTAATAGAATTCATTCATTTAACGTGAAAAAAAAATCATGTTCTGTGTTTATTTAAAGTTAATAATCTCAAAGATTTTCCCTTAAATCTTCAGCGGGCAGAATGTTTTTGGCATCATTGGGGAAAAGAATCCCATAATAACCTTTCAGCATATTGTCAGCAGGACCAACATGGAGTCCAGAGAGGAAGAACAAGAGGAAGACGCCTCCAGGTCAGAGGTCAAGAGGTCATCCACTCACAGTTTATCACTTTGACTTCGTCCCACATCTCATACCATGTACTACTAAATACCCAACAGATGTACTATCGCTCAACATACTCTAGTGTGAATAAACAGCAGCAGCAGAAATTTGCGTCGTCACTTCCTGAGAGCCTCCTCGCCGGTTGGAGACGTGTAACCATGGTAACCAACCTCACGTGACCAAAATGTCTGAATTAATATAAAATATATATTACACCCAGCAAAGTGAAATCCGATACTTACAGTTAAATCGAAGCGTTATTGACGTTACAGAGCCGTCCGTCAACGTCTGTTATGAACGTTGTCGTCACTACCGCATTGCATTGTGGGATATTTATGCCGCCGTAGTGTCCAGCGTTGCATACGGTAATATTTCTATGTAACACTATTAGTTTGACACTGAGGTTTCAGACATATTAAAATATCTCACATACTGTTTAAGCTACTGAATAACATGTTTTTAGGATGCAACGTTTGACTTCATGTGAATTAGGCAACACGACGGTTGATTGTGATTGGATAAAGATCAACAGCACGCTGTTATAAATCTATTACTCAGTGCTTTTTCATTGGACATCAACCTCGAGTTTACGAACGTATTGTCGAGGGATTAACGACAATGACCGACTCGCTGTACATTATCCCATAATGCACTTAACTTACGTAACGCTAACCCACGCGCTGAAGTCTCTCAGACCACCCTACACGTTGAGAAATGGCGCTAAAGAGCGACGCAGTGCGTTAATAAGTGACGCCAGCGGGGTGCTGACCGAACGTCCGGAAGGAATGTGTGCTTGAGTGCAGTACTAAATAGTAAATAGTGTCACTGGATTCATTCAGTCTGTAAATGTCTAAGTGTTTCTGTGTGCAGGTCACCAACTCCTCCTACTGATACTACCAGTACTGATAATACTACTACGACTACTACTGCAGCTGCTAGAACTACTTTAACTACCAGCACGGCTCCTGATGATCAGACAGGTACCAAACTGTTCCCTCCAGACAGGAAGTCATTTATTATCGCTGCTGTTATCAGCGTTTAGTTGGTTAAACTGATTTCTGATATTAATTATTAAATACTCTATTTGCTATTGTTTTCTTTTCTATCTGTTTCTATTTGTTAGTTTTACTTTCTGGAGCTTTCTGTTGACGCTCGTCTCTTTCTGTTAGACGAGGACGAGACAGAAGAAGAAGAAGAGGACGGTGAGGAAGACGAGTCCATCGTCATCTCTTCTTCACGTGAAACCCCGTCCGTCTTCTTCATGTCTTCTGTTTGTCTCCCAGCAGATCAACCAGAGGACGAGTCTGACCCCCAGACAGGTAACGCTGTCACCTGCTGAGCTACAGTCTAATAATAATAATAATAATAATACATATTAATAATAATAATAATAAATATGATATAATAATAAAAAATAATACATAATAATAACAATAAAAATAATACATAATAATAAAATAAGTAAGTAAATAATAATAATGTTTTCTTAATGTATGTTTAAGATATTTTTGTCTTTAATTTTTTGTAGTTTTGATGAGTCAGCAGTTTAAATCTCCGTCATATGGATCTTCTGTTTCACATTTAACTACAGAAAGCGTTAAACTACAGTACCCGGAGCAGCTCCTCCTTCCTCCTCCTCCTCCTCCTCCTCCTCTTCTTCTTCTTCTCTCTCAGTGTCCTCTCTGACTTCCTGTCTTCAGGAGCTGTTGAGGACGAGTTTGTCTCAGAGCAGAAATCCTCGACGCCGACCGGAGACAGACCAGGTACAGACCTCCAACCCGGAGACAGACCAGGTACTGACCTCCAACCCGGAGACAGACCAGGTACTGACCTCCAACCTGGAGACCTGAAGTTGTAATTCCACTGTTTGACCGCTACGTCAAACCGGTTTCAAAGCCCGCTGCTCTTCCTGTAGCCAGACTGAATGTGTGTGACCTCACTTCCTGTCTGCAGCTCCTCCCAGCAGTCTGGCCTTGTCAAGACCAAAGAAGAAGAAAGTCCTGGTGGCTCCAGCTCTCAGCCTGTCTCTAGGTAACACATTAATAATAATAATAATAGTAATAATAATAATAACAGTAGTTGGTGTGTTTCGGTGAATAACGTTGACCTTCTCCAGGTCGCAGCGAGTCGACGGTGTCAGACGACTTCCCCTCGGCCTTCCTCTCCCCCTCACCGCAAGACGACGATGACACGGGGCTGGACTTCGACCTGGACGCCATTGAAACGCCCTCCGACAGCGAATCACTGTCCTTCCCCATCTACGACCTGGAAGGTGAGGTCAAAGGTCAAAGGATGACCACCTGTTCATGTAATCTATTCCAAAAACCTTTGATGACATCACAGGATTGTTTTCCAGATGACCTGCGGCGTCTCGGCGTGGCATCCCTGCCTCGCAGACTGTTGAGCTCCAGTCCCAGGTCCACTGGTTCCGGACCGGGGACGGACCAGAGTGAACTTGGAGCTCTGGAGCGGGAGGACATGGTGGACGGTCAGGGCACCAGGTGGCGTTGTTTCTCCACGGGCGTTCCACCGCAGGAGAGCCGCGTCAACATGAGCGTCCTGGAGCCGTTCCTCAGGGTGCTGTCACACGGAGGTACGACACTCACCTGTCTGACCGCTTCACCTGGTAGTCACGGTTACCTGATGCACCTCCTCTGTCTGTCATCTCTCAGGTTACTATGGAGACGGTATGAATGACATCATCGTGTTTTCTTCCTGTTACCTGCCGCAGAATAGTCTGGAGAATTACCAGTATGTGATGGATAACCTGTTCAGGTAAACAGTTTATCATCTGTGACCTTTGACCCTTTAGTGTTAGCATGTCATTTGTTGGGATTGATGGGAACGCCTGTCTGTCCGTCTGCAGGTACGCGGTGGGAACTCTGGATCTGATGGTGGCAGAAAACTATGTGATGGTGTATCTCTGTGCTGGAGGTCAGAAAGACAAACTCCCAGGAATCGGCTGGCTGAGGGAGTGTTACACCACCATCGACCGCAGGTAAACGCTCTGTTCACTCTCTGACAGGAAGTCACGGTGGTCAGGTGTTGTTCCAGTCGTCTTCCTGTAGGAGGCGTCAGATCTTCACTGTGAACCGTCCTCAGTGTACAACAGCTCCGCTAACTAGGACCTCAGTAAGAAACAGAGAAGTGAATTTAAACTTCATGATCAGTTCTGGATTCATTCGGTTGTACAGGTGTACCTAATAAAGTGGTCACTGAGTGTTTATAAACCTCAGTTCAGTGTCTGGTTAACCCCTTAATGAATAATAATGAATATTAATATGTTCAGTTTATTTAACGTTTCTGAGTGTAGCGCAGGAAGAACTCGTCTTCATCACTGAGCTCAGGAGGAAGGAAACAAGGAAAGGAGGAAAGAAGGAAAGGAGGAACGAAGTAAAGTAGGAAAGGAGGAAAGGAGGAAAGGAGGAACGAAGGAAAGAACGAAATGAGGAAAAAAGGAAAGTAGGAAAGTAGGAAAGAAGGAAATAAGGAAAGGAGGAACGAAGGGAAGAAGGAAATGAAGAAACAAGGAAAGAAGGAAAGAAAAAAAGGAGGAAAGAGGGAAAGGAGGAAAGGAGGAAAAGAGGAACAGAGGAAAGGAAGAAAGAAGGAAGGAAGGAAGGAAAGGAGGAAACAAGGAAAGGAGGAAAGGTGTGTTGTTGAAGTGAAGCTGATATCTGGCTAGAAGCAAAGAGATGAAACTCCACAGCAGCTGCCGCCATTTTGGACTGAAAACTCTTATTATATTTATAATATTTTACCGTTCAACACAGAGATCATTTCAGTAGAATATGACAATAGAATAGAAATAATTTAGTTGTACTTTTGTACGTCTCTTTGTAGGCGGATGTTTTACTGGCGTCTGGTAGTCGCTTTCAGTCCAAAATGGTGGAAGCGTAGCTCTGCTGCTGGGCGCTGATGTTGACATCGAACAAACTATCGACTTTCACTTCTTATCAATATACGTTCTTTTGTCACACGTCTAGACCACTTCCTGTCTCACTTCCTGTCTCACTTCCTGTTTGGCTCCTGGAGGACGGCCTGGGTGAACCCTTACAGTGTGATAATGGCTGTTTGTGTGTGTGTGTGTGTGTGTGTGTGTGTGTGTGTGTGTGCAGGCTGAGGAAGAACCTGAAGGGTTTCTATGTGGTTCATCCCACCTGGTACATCAAGGCCCTCATCACCATCATCAAACCCTTCATCAGGTCTGCTCCTCCTCCTCCTCTTCATCTCCTATTTAGTTTGTTTGTTCCTGAAATGTTTGGAGATGCTGTTTTAACTAAATTTGACAACTCAGTCTGTTATGTCTATTACATTTAGTTCTGTAAGAACAACGTGTCGCTTTATTTTGAGCTACTTGTAATGTTATATTATTATTATTATTATTATATATTATTATATTATTTTATATATCTCATTGAAGCACCAAGCTGTGAAAAACTGACTAAAACGACAGAAAACTTTGACTTTTTAGTTTGTCGCATCCACTAACATGGAGGGGGGCGGGGTTTATGAGGTATACTGCAACCAGCCACCAGGGGGCGATCCAAATGTTCTAGCTTCACTTTTAGGGATTTACAGTCTATGGTACAAACCAACAAGCCAAACTAACTATCTTTCTCCTCCTCCTCTTCCTCCTCCTCCTCCTCCTCCTCCTCCTCCTGTTCCTCTTCCTCAGCTCTAAGTTCAGCAGGAAGCTCCAGTTCGTCGACAGCCTCCAGGATCTTTCTCACTTCATCCCTACTGAGCATGTGCAGATCCCAGACTGCGTCACACAGTGAGTGTTCAAGTTACCGTTTATCAACAAAGGGAAAGATCCTCAGATGTAACAGAGGAGGCGTTTAAAACACTCAGAAAACACGTCATTGACCGTTCTGTGGAAAACTGCAGTGAAAGACGTTTGAATTTCTTTGCACTAAAATGAATAAACTGATGTTAACAAAAGTGTTGTAACGTTCTGTGTCACAGTTTGACCGCTGAAAGGAAACATATCACATTAACTTGATGTGGTTTCTGCTCCCTGCAGGTACGACCAGAACCGGTCCAGGTGAACCGGTCCGGGTGAAAACAGCTGGAGTCTCTCAGATATTTAATGTCGCTGCCTCCTGTCATCAGGTAGCAGCTGGTGGTGCTGCTGGTCCTTCTGTCTTCAGGTGTTCAACATTTCAAACTGTTTTATTTGTGTGTAAACGTCACTTCACTTTAAAGAGTCATTTATTTTCCCTCCATAGCGAAGACAAAATATGAGACACTCAGTCTAGAGAACTATTGTCGTCACTCTGGAGGCTCTGTAGAGTCCTAAAGATATTTTATTATCTTGATAATAAAGATAATAAATTATCATTCATCTGGATTTTGGTCGCCTCAGTGCATCTTGAACAAACTTTATTAATGTGTTCAGATCAGCTTCCTGTTATTGTCTTCATTTCATCTGTGAACACTTTTTACACACAAAGTGTTTTTCTTCTTTTAAAAAGTTTTTCTTTTAATGTTTTTAAGTTGATTAAGAGTGTTTTAAGACATTTCAACAAGGTGGATCATTTTCAATCAAAACTCTTCAAGCTGATGGTTACAGCGAAGGTTTCTGAAACGTTAGCTGATATAGTAATTTGTAAATGTCAAGTTAGCCAACTAACAGATCCACCCAGATGGTGTTTTGCGTTGGCGATCAAGCTAAGGTTACCCAGCTAGCTGTGACTTAGCTGCGTTGCATGGATCTGGCGTTGGTTGCTTCGTAACGTTGGATGATAAAATCATTTGCAAACGTCAAGCTAGCCGATTTACCAGCCAGATCGTCCCCGGAGTCTGGATGAATAACGCTGACGTTATCCTCTCAAGACAGTATTTTACTACGTTAGCTACACGTTACAATCTGTTCACACTTTAGCAACACAAAGCGATTAATACATGTATATTGTTACAGAGGCTAAAGTAGCTGGCTGAGGAGATAAAGACGACTTTGTTTTTGTCAAAGGTGAAATCTGTTTGGTGCTGAATAAAATAATTTGGATCTTTATCTGGTGATTTGTGTCTCAGTGAATCTTTGATTGATTGATCGATTGATCGATCAGTTGAATCCACATCCAGTTTGTCCAGCTCCTCCTTCAGGTTCGATGTTTCTGAAAACATTTTACTTGGAAGTTGTAGAAACTCAACATAAGATAAGATAAGATAAGATATTCCTGTATCCAGTGTGCAGCAGCAAAGGGGAGAGTGCAACAAACAAGAAGCAAGATACAACACGGTGCAAAAGCAAAACAAAAGTGAAACAAAATATGAACAATTTATAAAGAAGGAAACATAAAGACAGGAACAATATAAACAAGGACAAATATTAAAAATAGGAACAATATATAACGCAAATGCTAAGGTATTAGTGTGGAGTTGGTTTCCAGGGAGATGTGATGTTATAAGACGTTGTTTGACCTCTGACCTCTCTGAGTTTATCTGACTAACGGTATGGTAAATCTGGAGCTGGTGGATTTTTGTCCCCGTTGGACAGAGCTAGGCTAGCAGTTTCCCTCTGTTTCCAGTGTTTATGCTAAGCTAAGCTAACTGGCTGCTGGCTGCAGCTTCATATTTACTGTGTTCTGTCACAGGGAGTGTTTCACACTTCTGGGTACCTGCAAACACCTTTATTATATATATATATATGTGTGTGTGTGTGTGTCGTGTGTGTGTGTTTTGTGTGAGGGAACACTGTGGTCATTTATAAAGAATAGGAAAACATCTGTATGTGTGTGTGTGTGTGTGTGTCGTCAGGAAATGGAGTCTGACAGGAAGGAAGTGAGGTAGCCGCTGAAACTCAATAAACAGGAACACAGACCTGTGTGTGTGTGTGTGTGTGTGTGTGTGTGTGTGTGTGTGTGTGGTCAGTCTCAGTTTATGTGTTTTTTGGTTTCAGCTGTTGGTCTGTTGGTCCGACACTAGAAGCTAAAGAAAAGCTACTAGCCTGTCTGAATTACATTTTGTTTTTTATTAGTTAATAGCAAAACTATCTAAAAAGATTCTGTTGAAGCTGATATTTGTGTCCAGCGTCAGATAAAGATCAGACTAACATTATTAGTTTTATACTAATAGTAGAATTAGATTCCAGGGTGGCTGCGTAGGATCGTTTCAGACTCTGTGATCCAAACATTTCCAATAACTCCAGAGAGTTGTAAAGTCCCAAAGTCAACACTTATTGTTAGAAGATGTTTCCAACATGTTTTTATCTAATGAAATATGCCATATTTGTTGAGTTATATTGATTAAAGAAAGTTGATTTAATAAAAACAGACATTTACACAATCTACACAATCATACGGACAAAGATAAGCTAGCTAATGTTATGCTAACTGAATGCTAATCATGCATATTAATCTACCGGTATTTTTCAAAATGAAACACATCATTCACCGTGTGGTATGTTGGGTTATCTTATGACACTTGCAGTAAACAGCCAGCAGATGGAAGTCTTACCCTTTACCCTCCAAAAATGGCCGACTTCCTGTCGATAACCAAGGCCTGTGGAAAGGAGGTTGGGTCATGCGTCATCAAACGCGTCATATGTTTGGGGGTATAACACAATCCGGCCTGCACTCGCCGAAATTGAGCCAGTAGCAACGCATGACCGCAGCTTCAGTTACACTTCCCAGTGTTCCCAATGTTCCCAATGTTCCCAATGTTCCCAATGTTCCCAATGTTCCCAATGCTCCCAATGTTCCCAATGTTCCCAGTGTTCCCAATGTTCCCAATGTTCCCAATGTTCCCTCTGTTCCCAATGTTCCCAGTGTTCCCAATGTTCCCAATGTTCCCAATGTTCCCAGTGTTCACAGTGTTCCCAATGTTCCCAGTGTTCACAGTGTTCACAGTGTTCCCAATGTTCCCAGTGTTCCCAGTGTTCCCAATGTTCCCAGTGTTCCCAGTGTACCCAGTGTTCCCAGTGTTCCCAATGTTCCCAGTGTTCCCAGTGTTACCAGTGTTACCAGTGTTCCCAGTGCTCCTCCATGATTCAGCTGGTTTATGATGAAACAGCTCAGTACCCATTTAGTCACCCTGTTAGCACATTAGATGTGACGTTAGCATGTTGCCGTGTGAGGAAACCAAGTGACTCAACCAAACTTCTTCTTCATGAACTCATTTTCCAGGATCAGATTACACACACACACACACACACACACTCAGTGACCACATCTTTGGTGTTTGTACGTTGCGTTGTTTCCTCCTCCTCAGCGCAGGACTGTGATTGCCATGGCGACACACACACACATCATCATTATTGCAGCTCTGTGGTCTCTGAACAGCTGCTAGTAATAAAACATGATGTTGAAGTGAAGGAGGGAAAACACTCCGTCTGAACATAAATGTAGATACAGACATGCTGCCACAGAGTGATGTAAGGAATCTAATAATCTAAAATTACATATATTTATGTGCATTTTCACATCAAAAAAAAGTGAGTGGAAACACTGGAAATCAAAAAGTAGTCGTGTGGATAAAAGCAGTAACAGAGTTATTGAATAGATGATGATGTAACTGAAAACGTGAGGTGTATCAGCTTCCTCACACTAATACAGGATACCAACAGCTTTGAGTGGAGCACTTTTAATCATCTCTTCTTCTTCTGTGGTGCTTTAACGGCACGACCAGCTGTTTATATATTATCAACGCATATCCTCATACAACGGTTCATATGATATCTGACAAAAAGTTATTCCTCCTTTTTTGTTCGTTCTCCTACGAATGTCCAGCAACACGTGTCATTACATGCATACAGTCTTTTCAAAATAAACTTCAGTCTTCATAGGAAACTACTAGTTAGGTTTAGATAAAGATGGTGGTTTGGATTAAAATATCTACCAAAGTGGTGTAACTTAAGTACGAAAGTGAAGTGACCAAAACTACTTGGTTAGGTTTAGGAAAAGATCGCGGTTTGGGTTCAAACAACTCTGGAAGTGGCGTAACTTAAGTATGGACGTTACGTGACAAAAACAACTTAGTTCGCTTTTGGAAAAAATGACTGTTTGGTTAAAAATAACACTGGACATAGCGCAACTTAAGTACAAACGTTACGTGAAAAAAACGACCTACTTAGCTTTGGGAAAAGATGGTGTTTTGGGTTAAAATAACTGCGGAAGTGGTGTAACTTAAGTACGGAAGTTACAAATAAGTCATCGTAGACTTCTGGTTTCACACTTTATAGGCTACTTTCTGGTTTGATTACGTGGATTACATATAAATTGATTTCATGGGATACACAGTATGCGAATTATAGTGCATTACTTTTTGTAGGTATTCACCTTATGTATCTGAAACATATATATATATATATGTATATATATATATACTGTATATACATTTATATATATATGTTTCAGATTATCATTGTGAATGTTCAATAAGTAATTTTAAAATAAAGTTCTCTTGAACACACACAACAGAGGGAACAGCAGCTTTAATTCAGCCGTCATGAGACATGAGTTACATAACGAGGAATAAAGTCCATCTGTGTTTCTGTTTCTCTGCGGAGGAGGACGTTACATAACAAAACCAAACACAAGACAACAACCCAGAAAATACAAAAAGTGATCATCAGTCACACAGATAGCAAACATTCATGAAGAGGTTTCACTGAGTCTGAAACGTATTTATTATGACGTCAAAGAGACACTCCCTGATGTTGTTACGACCCTTCCTCCTGTTCACCGTGTGCTAAATATCAATGAGTTGGAGGTGCAATAACAAAATCAGGATTTTAATCTCAGAATCGTGACTTTTCTCAAAAATTATATGGTAGCTGAAGTCCAGAAACATTATATTTTATTATCTTGTGTGCACAAATTGTTGCACAAGATCCATAATTTATACGTGAAAGTTATAGACTTTTTTAGTGATGATGTCATGATGAGGTCACGGTGTTAGCTGGAGGCTAAACAAAGGAAAGACTGGAGGCTAACACTAGCAGTGGGCTAAAGTTACACATCTAAAATGTCATCTTGCTGTGTTGCTGGGTGCCAGAATCCAGATATCACAGACATTTGAGATGACAAACTGAGATCCGAGGCTCTAGCGAGCTACGATATCGGAGAAACGTTTCAGAGATGGAGAGTAAATGTTGGTAATATTTAGCCTTCTGCTAACCGCAGCCGTGAGCCGTTGGCTGCTGTTAACTAAACTATTAGCAACGCTTCTCTGATATTGTACGACTCTCTTTTTGACTGACTTTACTGAAGGATAGTTAACTATAGGCATCCGAAGATTTATATTTAGATATGATATTTATCTCCAGCGGCATAGGGGGCGGCTAATCTGGTCCCGTTGGTTAATGTTAACTTTATCCACTAACACTCGTGATCCTGGAGAGTGAGTGACAGCACATATTGAGAGAAACTAGGATTTGTTATAAAAAAAAAGCCAACAATACTTACTATCCAGCGTTAATTAACGTGTTCAGAGAATTGTTCTGCCTCCAATTAACGCTCTGCCCACTAAATACGTCACCATGGTTACTAACAGGAAAGGGGCTCTATTGTGTTGATAAGATATAAATCTAATATATTGTGCAGGTTTCTATCTTGTGCACACAACAAGATATGAATTTCGTTAAAAAAAAATATCATCTTCTGGATTTCAGGAGCTTTTTGTTCACATCGCCTTCTGTAGCATTAGCATTAGCATTAGAATTAGCTTTAGCATTAGCATTAGCATTAGCATCTAAAGCTGGTTCACCTTCAGGGTGTTTCTCAAATCTGGCCTGTCGGCAGATCGTCATTGAAACAGCAGGAAGTTTCTCTGTTTTCACGCTCACAGTTTTCTGGACTTTATATTAGTAGAGAGCAGTTGTCGTTTTTCCCATTCACTTCAATAGAGTTTTATCAGAGCAGCATCTGGTGGACGTCAGAGGAACTGCAGCTGACTATGGTTCATATCTCAACGAAGCTGATCTGGATATTAGTGTGAGACGAATATTAGCTAAAAATAATGAGACTTTTTATTCATGAGGCTCGTCATCAATAATCAATACAGTCCGAACTATTTAACATATGTTCAGAGAGACATTGTTCAATAATACACAGTTCAGTGAATCAACATCTTCGATAAACAACAACAACAAAAAAGCAGAAATGATTTTATAATATGAGGAAATATTTCAGATTCAGGTCTTTGTGTCTCTTGTTGAAGGGAAAGAGTTCTCCAGTGATGGTGGACTGTAAGCGGGGAGGGTCGGAGGGGAGGAAGAGGAAGAGGAAGAGAGGAACTGTGGTTGTGATAAACAAACGGAGCCAGACGTTGGCGTCCTGAGAGCTGCTCTGAGTTTCCAAGAATCAGAAGAGAAATGAGGCAGATTAAGAGGTCGACAACAACATGGCCGACTGAACACTTGAACACTTGAACCTCTCGACCCCGACTGATAAAAATGATAATCCGATTCACCTTAAGAAGCCACGCACATTTCCAATTCTGGCTCGAAGGCAGTTGTGTTAGTTGTCCCAGTTTAGCGCCAGGCCACTGCCGCCATTTTGGACTGAAAACGTTTATTATATTTATAATATTTAATTGGTCAACACAGGACATTTCAGTAGAATATGACAATAGAATAGAAATTTCTTTTGTTGTACGGCTCTTTGTAGGCGACGTTTTACTGGCGTGTGGTCGTCGCTTTCAGTCCAAAATGGTGGAAGCGTAGCTCTGCTGCAGGGCGCTGAACTATTGACTTTCACTTCTTGGCGATATACGTTCTTTAACATCAGCACCCAGTTGTGTGACTTTGCCTCTATATTCTTGTGAGAACGTGTCGTGTATTTCTGATTATTAAAACACACGTTGAATCAACCAGAACTGAAACCTGAAACTTTAGACGCACTTGCATGAGAAATAAATGCAAAGAAGCATTAGAGCTACGCTTCCGCCATTTTGGACTGAAAGCGACTACCTGACGCCAGTAAAACGTCTGCCTAAAATATTATAAATATAATAAGCGTTTTCAGTCCAAAATGGCGGCAGCGGCTGTTGTCAAAAAAACACCAGAGTTTCGTCTCTTTGCTTCTAAACTCTTTGGTCAGATTTCCAACTCTGAAAGTCGGACGAACTTCACCAACCGAGACCTCAAAATCAAAACCTCCGACTGAACTGAAAGGCTTTAACAACACAGATTTCTCCTCCCGTCTCTCCAGAGGATGAACCCTTTAGATGTTAATGGTGTTTCCTTGACTTTCACTTCTTATCAATACACGTTCTTTGGTTCTCATCCCATCACATACCGTCACTTTGTCACACCCCTTGGTGTCACTTTAGGATTAGACAGTAAAACCACTATAGTGGTAACAGCATAGGTTTAGGAAAGAACTACATGGTTGGGCTTAAAACTACAATGTTTACAGAGTGAAAATTAAACTGAACGTTGTGAACACGAACAGCGGTCTCTTTAAACTACGTCACCACACTCCCGACACACTTTCTCTGAGCGTTTACTGTCGCTGTTGATGGTTTACGTTGTAGTTAATGGAACGCCCGGTGCGTCTCATACTGGCGTTAAAGGGTGCCTCGTGCGTCGGTATCGAACGCCGACGGCCGTGAACAAACCTCGGTGTTTAACACCCTGGAAATGAGAACGGGCTGACCCTGCAGCTGTGTGTTAATAACACGACAGAAGAAGAAGAACAGCTGGCGTCTCTGTTTGCAGCAGCCAGACGTCTCATGTGATTCTGTTTGTGGCTCCTTGTTTACCGTCTATTGTTGATTTAAACACCATCAGCTGATCGAAGGTACGCCACTGAGAGTCACATGATGTCAGATCAGTTGTTGAGGATTGTTAACAGGGAGTATCTTTCACAGGGAAAGTTTAGAATCTCCCACGCTGTGAGGAGTCCAGTGAACGCAGCACACTGTCCAGAAGAAACTGAGACAAGCAGCAGCAGCAACAGCTCACATTTTCCTTAAATAGACATTTAGTTCTTCTTCGGGGAGGAAGTGGCCGGTCGCCACGGTGAGGGGGAACACCGTGACTCAGCGGTTTCCATGGCAACCACCCCTGGGGTAGCATAGACAACAGCTGAGGGTTGAGTTACCAGACAGTTCAGATGTTGTCATCATCTTTTTATGGCCCTTTTGCTTACTTCTGTGTTTGACCTCTTTAATTGATCTGTTTTATTATTTTTGGCACATTCGACAAGTCTCGACTGAGTCCAGTCTGAGTAAAATCTATTGTTTGGTCAATAGAAGTCCGGTGCGGTCAGAATACTGAGGTCATGTCAACACTATTTCTGGTAATTTGGGGGTTTAATAACATAAACAGTAGTTTCCACTCTACAGCTGAACATGTTTGGTTGTTTCAAGGTTGATTTTGATCTATTTTGAATCTAATTATCTTTTAAAATCAGACAATTTTAAGGCAAAAACAACTAAATACATTAAATAGGAGTTCATATTTTTCACCAGAATTACACAACACACACTGTAGAGAAGCTTTGAAATATTTAGACCGTAATGTAGTGACATACATATTACAGAAAATGTAATAGGACAGATAAATGCATAAATACAATGTGGTTTTTTTTAGGTTTGTTTAAATACACAGAAAACTGTATAGAGTTCGGTTGGTGGGTCGGACTCTAAAGCCGTAGCCTCCTCCTGTTACAGCTTTCTATAAAGTGCTGGAATTAAACTTTTTAGGGGAATTTATATACTTATATTTAATCAAAGTAATTTTTTTTCGTCATCTTATATTTAAAGAAACTTTGCAAAGGATGTCTAATCTTTCCCACGACCTCTCTAATGTTAGAAATCTTCAACATATCGAGAGACCCAAACTGAACCGAAGCTCTGCAACCAGACGGAAGCAAAACAAAACAGAAAAAACACACAGTGACATCAGGAGAAACCATACAGCAAATCACCCAAAAACAGCAGAATATTTAAAAAATAACGTTCAAATACTCAAAATATAAAGCAGTTAAACACTTGATCTTCCCGCCAGATGCAGCATGAAATGTTTAAAAAATGTCTCAAAGTGGCGCCCGAAGTTAAAAGTTCACACACTTCCGTCTTCGTGGGTCCCCTAAGTATGTCAGTTTAAGACCCGTTTAGGGCCCCGACCCACAGCTTGAGTAGTCAAATGAGCAGAAAGACAAATAAAACCTTTCTTTACATGGAAATATGGAACTTCTAAAAAAAAACGGTTGATTTTCTAATGGAGGTTTTGAAGTGTGTGTCCAGTCCCTGCTGAGAGTTCAGTGAAGCAACGTTTATATTTAAACTGGTGGGATATTAAGACCAGATGACATCACACACACACATAGGGGGACTTTCCCATCTCCTAAAAGTGTTCAATCATTCAGCACCAGCAGTGAGGCATCCTGGGAGTCGAAGTCCAATGACGTCATCACTGAGGCGACCATGTGACCAATGAACAGAGAAAAAAAACAACAGAATGTCCATTGAGGAAATGTTGGAGGGACTTTCCACCAGCAGGAGGGTTTAAATGGACGATTGTCTCCACGACGGGAAGCGGAAACTTCCCTATGAATGCTGGGAAATGTAGTCTTTTTTTAAAAAAAAGTTTAGTGACAATTTCTTTCTTAAATACAGACATTCTGTCATTCGTCGCATATCCTGAATAGAACTGCATTCTGGGAAATGAAGTCCAGTGATGTCATCGGTCGGTTTGATGTAATACTGACGGGGAACCTCTTCACGTCTGCCCTCTAGTGGTGAGCACAAGACATTTCTTTTACTCCGATCTAAATTTGTTTCCTCGACGTCAGCGTAGACGCAGACGGAGTTTAAAGGCATGCTGGGAGATGTAGTCCTTGCCTTGATTTTGTTTTTCCTGGATCCGATGCAGAGCTGGTGGTTTATTGGACCTGAGACGTAGAAAAACTCCATCTGGACTCGTGACTGGATGTTTTTGTTTTAATGATTTTCAGTTTTGGCTTGTAGAAATAAGAAAGTGATGATCCTCAAAGGAGAGATGTGTCTTTTTTTCCGGGTCAGGACGGCGCCCCCCTGCAGGTGGCTGGCGGTGCTGTACGTTGCTCAAGGGCACCTCAGCAGGGCAGTCGGAGCCTTCAGTCGGCGGTCAGAATTCGGAGAGGAGAGTGAAGGTCGTTGTGGAGGAAGGAGGTCGGTCAGCTGGTCTACGTCAGTTTAATACACTCCTGAAAAATAATAAACAGGAAGCAGTCAGCACCAGTCAGCGCCGCCTACAGGCTGCCCAGTTCATTACAGCTGTAATGTTACACCTCTTCCAAACATACAGCGAGCGAACTCTGGCGAATGGAGCGCGAAAGATTGTTACGAGCGACGGCACTCTCTTCTACATAGAGAGATACTGATTAACTGTCAGAGGTGAAAATAGTTTGGAGGTGCGCAAACAAGCGTCACGTCGCTTTGCACGTTCTCTGACGCAGTGAGGTGGCGCTAGAGGAAAGATCACGGAGTCATCAAAATGTCAACACATTAGTTTTGTGGTTTAATACTTAAGAAAAGACAAAGTACGAAAAAAAAGAGAAATGGTGAAATTAATTGGCTCTTGTCGGAGGTTTTTTTCGGCTGATAAACATGTTGAAAAACCTCCGTAACGTTTCTTGAATCATAACAGCTTGTCTATCCGCCGTCCTCGCTCTTCCTGTTTCCCTTTCTGGATGCTGAGTACAGACTACCGCCGCCTGCTGGTGTGGAGAGTTATTTCCTCTCAGAGCGTTCGTGCTGACCGGCTTTCATCTTTGCGGTGTGTTCGAGTGCAACTTGTCGGCTAAAACGAAGGAAACGTGAGGCGACGTAACAGTCGGCCTTCGTCGCCGCTAGTTCTCTGATGTCGGCTCGGTGTGTCTGAACCTTTAGTGAATGTTTCTGTCGAATTTTGTATATAATTTATAAATGTTTTACACTGAAAGGAGTTGAAGTGGCAGCGTAGAAAATATATAAATATCTCGTGTGTGTGTGTGTGTGTGTGTGTGTGTGTGTGTGTGTGTGTGTGTGTGTGTGTGTGTGTGTGCGTGGGTGTGTGTGTGTTTACCGGCTATAACAGGCTGTTCCTGCCGTTCACACTCGGGCCTTTAGACCTCATCTGTTCCTGAACCGACCCCGACTGTACACACACACACAGAACATGATCAATATAACTGATTACATGTATCTGAACACGTCACACGTCAGTAGAAACACTCACTTATATTCATTTATTTTGATTATTTAAATGTATATTTTCTGTCTCTTCTCCACAGGATGTAAAAAACGCTCTGCATCACAGAACTGATCGATCATATTGATCATAATACTATTTCAGTATCATGTTCACTACTATGTCATAATATATTTTGAAATTTATATAGTTTACTAATTATCCAAAGATGAATTATTGAGTTTGTTTGTGTTTTTGAGGAAACGAAGGCAGTGAGTCAGTGAGGAAGGATCCTTGTGACCTCCAACCTCATCAGAGAGGAAGACAACCTGCTGACTCCGACCAATCATCACACAGGGTGATGTCATCAGACGATTACAAACTGGTACAACTTATTTCATTCTAATTTATTTTATTTTATTTTGATTTCATTTTTAAAGTTTATCATTAAATTATATTTCTGTTTTTAAATTAATTTAATTTAATCATTAATTAAATTATTTTTTAGTATTTTATTTTTTTAGTTAATTTAACTTTTTATTTTATTTTATTTATTTAGATATTTTTATTTTCTAATTCCATTTCATTTTACTTTGTCATTTAATTTTAGTACATATTATTTCATCATTTCATTTTATTTTACAGTTTTATTATTTTAAATCTTTTCGTATTTCATTGTATATAATTTGGTTTCACTTTATTTTTATTTTATATTTTTGTTGAATTATTTTATTTTATTTCATTTTATTTTATTTTATTTTATTTTATTTTATTTTATTTTATTTTATTTTATTTTATTTTATTTTATTTTATTTTATTTCTGTGTGTTGGTCAGACCTGCAGCTGAACTCGGTGTTGTCTTTAACAGATGAAACAACAGAGCAGCTAAAATAGAAACAGGAAGTGGCAGCGCTGCGTGTCACTTCCTCACACACACACACACACAGTCTCTTCTTCTTTGATTCACTAATAAAACTGTATAACAGCTGATCTACAGTCAGATAACAGACACCACTCTATTGTTAAAATAATTATCAGACAGGTAAACAGACAGACAGGTAGACAGGTGAACAGACAGGTGAGACAGGTGTGTGTGTTCTAACCGGCTGCAGCCCCTCGGCCATCTCTCCAGAACCGATGTGTGTGAGGTGGATGAAGTTGGTCGGCTCTCCGATCATAGTGCGATCAATCCTCCTCCTCTTCTTCTTCTACACACACGCACACACACACACACACACGCAAACACGCAAACACGCACACACACACAGGTTAGTCAGTTAGTGTGTGTTCATGTCTCTACTCGTCCTCATACAGACAGGATGACATCATCTCTATAAAATCAGACACATGACGTCAACAGGAACCCTTTAACCCTTTAGCACCCTTTAACATCCAGTCATACCTCACTGTTAACGCTGTTAAATTATTGTTATTATTGTTATTAATAATAATAATAATAATAATAATAAACTTTCTTTATATAGCACTTTTCAAAACAAATTTACAAAGTGCTTTACAAGACAAAATAAAAATGGCAAAAACAGTCTAAAAGTTATATATATTATACTATTATACAACATTCAGCAACAGGAGCTACATAAGAGAAACGGTAAAATAAAACAATATAAAATAATCAATAAAACAAAAGAGATGAAAGAGAGAATAGAAGAGGTTTTAAGAAGTGATTTAACAGATAAACAGACGATTAAATATAAAAAAAGAAAGAGTTAAAGTTAAAACTAAAATCCTGAAATAATTGTATGTGCTTAAACTAAGTTTAACTTGAAAAGGAAAATACAAGTGAGACAATTTAAAAGGAATGATTCACCTATAATATGAAACTATTATTGTGAAAAGGTCATAATTTTGTTCAGGGCCACTCTGCTGCGTTCAGGGACACTGTGCGTTCCGGTTCACTGCCCCTGAACGCCTCATTAAAGGCCCATCCTGCTCCCAGAGTCCAGTTAATCCTGCTGAGAGGAACCGAGAGCTGATCCAGAATCTGATCCCCGATCAGAACAATCTGGATCAGATTTAAGAGGATTATAACGTTCCTCCGGATTATTCAGCGCTGTGATGTAACCATGACGATGACGACCAGCGCCATTAAAACTCTGTAGAGACGAGGAAGAGGAGGAAGAGGAGGAAGAGGATGAGGAGGAGGAGGAGGAAGAGGATGAGGAGGGAGAGGAGGGAGAGGAGGAAGAGGAGGGAGAGGAGGGAGAGGATGGAGAGGAGGAAGAGGAGGAGGAGGATGAGGAGGGAGAGGATGAAGAGGAAGAGGACGGGGAGGAGGAGGAGGAGGAGGAAGGGGAAGGAGAGGAGGAATGTTTGTTTACACTAAAGTCCCGATTTCTGTGGGTTTTTTACTAATTAGTAGTAAACAATTTTGTTGTTTGTCGACAGTAAAATAACTATTAACTTAGTTTAATCAAAGGGACTATTTGTAAGAATCAGAAATGCTTGTTAACAGCGACACCTGTGGCCGTTAAGTCAACGAAAGTCAGCGTCGCGCTTGTGCTCGCTCTACATAGACATGAACGAGCATCACTCAACACAGTGAGGCGACATACGCCAGCTAAAACCACAATATCACTCTATATTTCAGCTGCTTGGCAGTAATGTTAGCTGACCAGACGAAGGTCTCTCCATGAATCACTGCTGATCCTAGTGTTGGCTTTTCCTGCTGCAGCCTCCGGGGCTGCAGCAGGAAAAGAAACGTTATCATCTCCCAACTGCGCCCGCAGGGAGACACCGGAGTTTTGGTCGGAAACGATAACGTTTCTCTCTGCGGAGCTCCGTCACTTCACAAGACACGGGAAACCTCTGTTGGTCTGGAGGAGCTGCAGCAGTTATTTCTGTACAAACGTCCACTGAACATTCACTAGATATTCTCAGAGCTAAACTAACTCTTCTGCAGTGTGTAGTGAGCGCGCATTCACGTCTAGAGGTGGAGCGAGACAGCGAGAACGCGCGCGGTGTGAGTGAAGGCAAGCAGGCAGAGGAGGAGAGACTCTAGCCACACGCGAGCGCGCATGGGATCCCGACCCGGTAGATTTATACGTGTAAAAAGTTACAAACTGTCCCTTTAACTATTAATTTTCCATTAATAAATGATGGTTATTATAAAGTGTTTGTTGTTGCTCTTATTACATTTATTGATTATGTTGTTGAGCTCACAGACGTCACTGATCAGTTGTGTTATATTATATGGTATATATAATCCATTATGAATCTGTTAATAAGAGACTTTGAGGCTGAAAGATAAAATCCAGTTGATGATGTGGTTGTGAGTCTTCCAGCCAGCTGTGGTGTAACATCTGTATTACACAACAACACCACCATGACTTAGGGTTAAAGACTCTGTGACGTCCAATCAGAGGATTTCTTTAAGATGATTCACTACGAATGACTCATAAAACACCTTCGTTTATTATATTTATATTATAGATTTCTGCCTACAAACAAACACACTGATGTGATTTAGTTAAAACACTTTACTTTACAAACACTGCAGCAGGAAACTGTGTCTAAACAAACTGATGTTTGTAACAGTATGTGGACGTAGGGCGTCGGCCTGCAGGTGGTCAGAGGTCACGGTGAAACAGGAAGAGGAAGTTCTGCCACCTGTTTCCTCTCGACTAACTGTAGAGAGACTCACTGAAGCTCAGACGTTATATTTATGATCTGCCTGGTCAATCTAAAACTACTAACAGCTGCTAACTGGATTATAAACTAAATATAAACCATTGTGAGTCCAGACAGAGGCTACTTCAAAGTTACCGTCTAAACGCCGGCGTTTTGAAGCTGATGTTATACGTAGCAACGGTCTGCTATACGTAGCAACGGTCTGCTATACGTAGCAACGGTCTGTTATAAAGAAATAACAGACAATACAACGCCGTGATTGACCAATCAGAATCGAGTATTCAACAAAGCTGTGTAATATTATCATATATTAAATCTACCCTGCAGCAGTTAAACAGGTTATCGGACACATCTTTGATTTATTAAGAGACTAAATACAACCTCTTTGCTCCTTGCGTCTTACTCTGCGATGCACCGCTAAACTAGTAAAAGTGGAGTTGAACACGCACCTTAAATGACCTTTAGACCTATAGATGGTTTAAATATGGCCTCTAAGTGTTTCAAAGTAATCGCTGGTGAGCGGTCAAATCTCAACCAAGCCACAATAACTAACTTCCTGTTGTGACATCACCAACACGCACGTTTACCTCTCTCCTCTTTAACTCCACCTGGAGGGTTGTGAGGACCTCTGGTCTGGACCTGGTTTATGAGGACCGTTAGGTTAGGCTCAGGTATAGTAAGTTGTATGTGTGTCTTACCGGCGGTGGTTTCGCCACCACGCAGCAGCCCATCTTGTGCCAGAAGTCGCTCATGCCGACGCTGCGCCTGTCCAGCGGCTGGACGCCGCTCTCTGCTGCCGCCCTGCAGGCCGGGGGAGGAAGTGCAGCCGGTGGATAATCCTGGGGCATTCAGACAAAAACCTGAACCAGCAGCGACACGCAGAAACCCCCAAATATACCCTCAGACCGAAAACTGTCCACTGAAGGACGCCAGGAGACTGAAGAAAATATCAAATATCCACAGATTCAAAGAGGAAAGTATGAAATTAAATTAACTAAAATAGAGCAAAAAAAAGTCTTCCCACAAAACTGACAGAATCCGTTAAAGTCCACTGATGAAAAATAACAAAACAATCCAAAGGTTTGTGTTTTAATATCCAAACTGTGACGACAGCTTCAGGTTTGATCTGTGGAGACAGAAAAGAAACAAGTTAAGGACATTACATTTAATTTAATCTTTAAATGTTTAAGTATTTAATTACACCTCACAACAATAGAAGAACAAGAACAAACTGTCTCACAGAGCTGCATGGGAACCAAACGTCAACACAGTGAACACATTAAGCATGACTAAACACTGGGTGTGGTCCAAACACACTCACTCTGTGAGGCCTGTGACGTTTAAATTAAAGAGTTTCTGGACGTTTTGTTCTTGTTGTTTTCAGATGAATCAAACTAAAAGAAAAACATCAGACACAGGTGACCTTTGACCTCAGGACTGATTACTGCTGGAGCTCAGCTAACTTGAATGAGTATTAAGTGCTGGTTGAAACAATAACTCTTGTTTTTATTCTTGGTTCTTTATCAGACAGGGAGAGTGGAGGGCTGATAAGAGGCGTCCTCGCCGTACTTCCTGGTTACATGCAGAGGTTAAACGTCTATTTTCAGCGTGCGGGAGGGAGGAGAGACCGTCTGGAGTTCGTCCAGCTCGTTTCAACAGACGATAACGGAAGAATGTGAGAAAGCAACAAGTAGCTTCACGCTTCACATCAGCTCAGATCAGCTCAGAGGAATGTAGACGTCCACCGCCGGAGGCCTCAGGTTCACCAACACTGGTCCTCTATCACACTGATTACTCACTGTAACGAAGTACATCTACTCAAGTACTGGACTTCAGTACAGCCTTGAGGTACTTGTATTTTACTAGAGTATTTCAATTCTACTTCTACTCCACTACATCTCTGTTTGATCACTTCAGTTCTCTCTCCTCACGCTGACATCATGGGACAAACATTCACTCTCTCTGTCTGAGGTTTTAGTTTGAACTGCTGCTACCGTCCTGTAAGCGCCACCTACAGATGTTCACCATCACACAGATGTTGTTCCATTGCAACATCAGCACCCACCAGCAGAGCTACGCTTCCGCCATTTTGGACTGAAAGCGACTACCGAACGCCAGTAAAACATCCATTAAAAACCCAAAGAAACACTAAAAACTAGTTCAGCTCTCCCTCCACCAAACTACATTCACATCTTTGCTATTTTTACTTAAACTTTATTATGTTTGTCAGATACATACAAGTACATGCATGAAATGTGACCTCTGCATTTAACCCATCCCAAAGAACGTATATCGCCAAAAAATGAAAGTCAATAGTTTGTTCGATGTCAACATCAGCGCCCAGCAGAGCTACGCTTCCGCCATTTTGGACTGAAAGTGACTACCAGACGCCAGTAAAACATCCGCCTACAAAATAAAACTAAATTATTTTTATTCTGTTGTCACATTCTACGGAAATGGCCTGTGTTGAACAATAAAATATTATAAATATAACAAGCGTTTTCAGTCCAAAATGGCGGCAGCGGCTGTTGTGATGTCCCAAATAAACAACATGTGACCACGTTCTAAATGTGTCCCAGTTTATTTCCGGTTGCAGTGAAAGGCTTCGTCCAAATCTCATACCATGTACTACTAAATACCCAACAGGTATACTATCGTTCAACATACTTTAGTGTGAATAAACAGTAGTATTTATCTTTGAGCAGTAATTTATGTCATCACTTCCTAAGAGCCTCCTCGCCGGTTGGAGGCGTGTAACCATGGTAACCAACCTCACGTGACTAAAACGCCAGTTTCTGAGATTCAAAGTCTGAATTAATATAAAATATATATTACACTCAGCAACGTGAAATCTTATATTTACAGTTAAATTAAAGCGTCACTGACGTTACAGAGCCGTCCGCCAACATCTGTCATGAATATATATTTATTTATTTAGGATATTTATGCTGCCGTAATGTCCAGCATTGCAAACGGTAATATTTCACAGGAAATAGTATGTAATACATGTACTATTGCTTTCATACTAAAGTTTCAGACATAGTAAAATATCTCACATACTGTTTTAGCGACCAAATAACATGTTAGTGTGGAATTTAGGACACAACCTTTGTGAATGACATCAGCTGACCGGAAGTAAACATGGGCGCAAGCTGTTGCCTGGCAACGCAATTCCGTTGAAATGCGCTAAATCGGAGCGTTTTAGACGGACAGAGGGTGAATAGAGTTATATATAAACAAACATAAAAGCTTGTAAACATGTTCTAGTAGAAACAAAAACGACAAGTATGAACCTGAAAATGAGCACGATGTGGGACCTTTATAATAACATGGCAGACGGAGGGTGAGTGTGTGTGATTGGCCGATCCTGTGACCGGGTCACTTCCTGCTTTCTAAACTCAGACGTTCACTTCCTGTTCCACATTATCACTTCCTGTTCAGCACAAAGACGTTTGAGATCAGAAACAACATGAAGAAACCAGAAACAGTCTCATGTTCTCCTGTCGTAACGTCTGTTAGTGGACCCTGTCTTTATCCTCAGTACGTAATGAGAGGTACTTGTACTTTACTTGAGTACTTCTACTTCTACTCCAGTAGGCCTACATCTCAGAGGGAAATATTGTACTTTTCATTCCACTACATTTATCTGACAGCTATATTTACTTTACAGATGAAGATATTCTTACACACGAACATGTACTTGTAACAGAGTACTTTCACAGCGTGGTATTAGTACTTTTACTGCAGTAGAGGATGTGAGTACTACGACCCAGAGAGAGTCTCATCTACAGCCGCTCAGAGAGAGAGACGCTTCACAATGAGCTCTTTTCATTCAGACGTCTGGAGGAAAATAACGGTTAACGGTTCAACACAACGAGCCGCTTTCACACCGCCGCTCACATGGAAAATAAGAATCACACAAACACAAACACACCTAGACCTGGTTCCTCTGAGACCGGGTCAGACCATGAGACCAGATCAGATTCTGGATCAGTCCAGAAAACACAACGAGCTGCTTTCACTTTCTTTACTTTTCACTGTTTCACTCATTCAAGGAGATTTGTTCACATTAACCAGACAGTAATACAGAAAATTCACCTCAAAATAAGGCGATTTTAAGTCTGACAGCTTATAAAAGCCAGCCGTCTTCTCCTCCTGAAGTAGTCTCCAGTGTGTGTGTGTGTGTGTGTGTGTGTGTGTGTGTGTGTGTGTGTGTGTGTTGGTATGAAGGCTGAAGGTTAAATCCTCCCTCTAACAAACACTGAGGTCAAAGTCCAGCACTGATCCGGGACCTGAAGATCTGTCAGTATAAATACAGTTTAAACACAGAGCAGATTCACCCGGGTTCACCAGGTCCACCGGGTTCCACCTGGTCCAGGTCACCATGGCAACGGTTCAGACCAAGAAACAGTGAGTCAGTGAGACCGTCCCGAAACATCTGCAGCGGTTTAACTGACAGACGAGGAGCAGCTCCGTTCAGCTCTCAGAGAGGTGAAGACTCATGACACATGAGTGCTGCTGCTGGACCTGGACCAGTGCTGGACCCACACCAAGACCTCATCCAGCACAGACCACGCAGAGCTGCTGAGACAAACCAGGAACACCAGAGACCGTCCTGTGATGAGGTCACAGCAGCCGCAACGTCACAACAGTACAGTGGGGGGGGGCAATGGCCCCTTCGCCACTTCCTGCCCCCCCCCTACAGCCGGCACCGTTACTCCAGAAACAACCAAGAGACTATAATACTACAGAAATACTATCCCTACTATAGTATACTATAGTATTCTATCATATACTATATACTATCCCTACTATAGTTTTCTATCAGTATATAGTATATGATAGAATACTATAGTATACTATAGTAGTGAATCATATACTGTAGTATTCTATCATACACTATATACTATCACTTCTATAGTATACTATTGTATTCTATAATAAACTATTGTATACTATCACTACCATCACTAATATAATATGCTATATTAGATAGTATACTGTAGTATATTATATACTACAGTATACTATAGTATACTACAGTATACTATAGTATACTGTATACTACAGTATACTATAGTATACTGTAGTATACTATCATTACAGAGTCATTAGAGTATTGATTATAGACACTTTAACACTTTAACAGCGACACAAAGTCTACCATCTAAACCACGGAGGCACACCGTTCAAACTTTATTTAAACTGTCAGATCCCAGAGTTTCCAAATTTGCCAGCAGTACATGAACGCAGCGTAACGTTCGAATACATCCCCCCAAAGCAGAGTCCTTGTGTGTGAAACCTGCGTGGTAATAAACCTGCTTCAGAGAACAGATCTTTAGTGTTTCCTCCGGCTCACCACAGCCAGCAGCTCCGTCCTCTAAACTGACTCCAGACCTGTAATTTGGCTCCACATCTGGATCCTTCCACTGAAAACACACCGTGTTTCAGAAAACACCGTTAAGAACCAGGCCTATTTTTAGCTCCTCAAGTTTCCTGAAACATTGGTCTTGAATCAGTCCTGATCTCAGCAGGGTCAGTCTGAACCCTGTGACCTCTGACCTCTGACCTTTGACCTCCACACTTCTGGTTCTTGCAGTTTTTTTTACTCACTGAAATCTGCACCAAACATCCACATTATAAAAAAATTTAACTTTTACAAATCAGATATGTGATAATAAGTGAGCAGATGGAGCTAGGCTAGCAGTTTCCCTCTGCTTCCAGTCTTTGTGCTAAGCTAAGCTAACAACCTCCTGGACCTGTCTGTGTTCTTATTGTCTGACACACAAAAGAGACCAGAGAGAAAGCAGCCCCGGTGTTACACTTTATTCTGTCACCCGTCACATTGTGTGACCTGATTAAGAATTTAAATCTGGTCTCGTATCGATCCGTTGAATCAAAACTGAGGAAACACACTTCAACATCAGAGCACAGAATTTGACGGGTAGCAGAAATCAGTGCAACACCGGCGTCTGGAAAACAGTTGAACGGCTTCAAAAGGACTTAATTATCCCTTAATACACACACGTATTGTTTTTTTACTTTACGTTTTCTTAATAAATCAAAATCTACATGTCATTTTTTAGTTGTATTTATTGTGGTTGTATTAGACACTACAGGACCAAACAGTCTGGTTATAGAACAGCTCTCTGCAGTTGAACCTTGAATGTGAGAGCAGAGTGAGCGCTCTGTTATGAAACATCTGGGAGGGTTAAAGGTGAAGTTTTTCAGCCCGTTGGTGTGAAGTGAGATCAGATTAAATATAAAAGACTCACCAGAAGAAGAAGAAGACGAGGAAGAGGAGGAAGACGAGGAGGTGTTGGTCGGGCTGAAGGCGTCTGACTGAGATCAGAACCAGCTGTAGCTCTAACGTCTCTCTCTCTCTCTCTCTCTCTCTCTCTCTCTCTCTCTCTCTCTCTCTCTGAGGTGTGGCTCCAACCAGGAAGTACATCCAGGACTTCATTTTTTCTCTTTTTCCTTTTTCTTCTGCTTCCTGTTTGTTTCCAGTCAAACGGCTCTTCCTGCTGGCTCGACACGCTCATTACACCTGGTACACGCTGCATTAATCTGACCCTGCTGGTCCCAATTTCATCATTATCCTCAAACCACAGAGCTCTGCAACCACTTTTATTTTCTGTTTTCACATATTTCAGATTTTTTTTTACAACACAAAAGTAAAAGCAAAACAGTTAATAAAAATGAATAAATAAAAGGGAAAATTAAACAGAAGAGTAAATAGATAAGGGAATTAATACAAAGATAAATAAATAAATAAAGAAGCAGATTAAAAACAGAAATATCAATTTATGTCACATTTATAAATGTCATTAAATGTAGCGAAAATAATATTAAAAATGAATGTAGCCATTAATTAATTGATCAAATGTGACATAAATTGATATTTCTGTTTTCGTTCTGCTTCTTTATTTATTTATCTTTGTATTAATTCCCTTATTTATTTACTCTTCTGTTCAATTTTCCCTTTTATGTATTCATTTGTATTAACTGTTTTGCTTTTACTTTTGTAAAAGCTTTTCTTCAATTAATTAATGGCTACATTTATTTTTAATATTATTTTAGCTGCATTTATTGACATTTATATATTGAGTCATGTATTTATTTATTTATTAGTTTATTTTTTATTTTGGCAGGTTCCATCCACTATAGATTAATACGAAGGTAAATAAATAAAGAAGCAAATTAAAACAGAAATATCAATTTTATTTATTTATTTATTTTTTTTTGTTTTTGGCGGGTTCTGTCCTCCATAGATTAATACGAAGGAGGATTTTTGAGGATTTTAAATAAATATAATTTAATCTGTAATTTAATCTGTTTATTCTCTGAAGTTTCTTTTAAACAGTGCCCCCTTCTGGATGAAAACATGCACTTCATTACATCTATTAGTTATTAGAAAATAAATGTTTTAATTATTGATTTGCTTTAAAAATAGGTCTGGTTTACTGTGTGTGTGTGTGCGCGCGTGCGCGTGCGTGTGCGCGCGTGAGTGTGTTCCAGAAACATACCGAACATACCGGAAACTAACATTTCTTTCAAAATAAATGCATAACGTAATGTAGTTAATGGAATATATTATTTTACATCATAAACGTTGTGTAATATAAAAAAACAACAACATTCAATTAAACATAAATATTCTTTACACGATGTTAAAAAAATTAAAAACACTAAAGGGAAACAAAGAAAAGGTGGATATATTTTACCACATTTTTCTGTCTATTTATATTTCAATTTTATTATTGATTGTTATTTTACTTCCTTTTTTAAAATGTATTTTAATAATTTAACTGTTATTTAAATTGTCTGCTCTTTTCTATTGTAATTTGAAACCATTTTGAGCTGCAGAAACATGTTTTATAAATAAAGTGTATTATTATTATTATTATTTTACTCATTTAAATAATAATAATATATACTAACAATAACATAATAACTATAATAATAATAACAATACCTCACAATATAGAATAAAGATGTCCTGTATGATATTTTTTAACTGACATTATTATTATCATTATTATTATTGCTCCTCATGTTAACTACTGTTTTAATTGTAATCTTATATTTGTTTTTATGGTGAATATGTTACATTATTTTAGGGACTACAGATATAAAATAATAACAGACAGCAAAGTTGTGTTGTTGTTGTTAAATAAATAAACAGGGTTATTCTCTGATGTGTAAATAATATGCAGTGTGTTCATTATTAAATCATCTTTAAACTCATCAGCTAAAGATAAAAACAGTAAACGCATGAACCTCCCCTGGGCTTTTATTCTGACATGTGTAACCGGAAACTGTGTGGTGTATTCAGGTGAGCTTGATGCACGCGCAGAGCTCATTTCACCTGCAGCAGCTGCAGAACCGACCGACCGACCGACCGGCAGCAACAAAAGAACCGACAGAACAAAGAAGAAGAACAATCACACAAACCTTTATTCTGTACCGGAAACAAAAAGGTAACAATCTCTTTATTTACATCCCATAATTACATTATAATTTAACGTTTCTGAGTGTTTTCTGAGTGAAAGCCGGTGATGAAAGAACCTGCTGCTAATTAAACCCTCTAAAACACGATGTTCAACCAAACTACATGTTAAAATCTGAGTATTTAAGGTTAATTGATGAGATAAATGTCACTAGTTCATCGTGTAAACTCGGTTTTAATCTGCTGCATCATCATCTTGTGATGGGCCAACGCCTCTAAATCAACCTGATCGATCACAATTCATCCCTCAGTTTAAACATGTGATCAATAAAGGACACAAACAGACATATTGGTGACGCATTTCAATCAGAAATCATTATAATTTGTCACAGATCAGACTGCGGATCATCAGCCGGTGAGAATCTGAGCCAACGCCTCTGGATCAATAGGCCCGACTCTATAATAAAACCAGCCGAAAGTAAAATAGACAGAAATGTGAATGCGGTTTGGTGGCAGTCAGGAGGAACCATCAGTGTCAGGCTGTGAGAGGGTTATTTCAGTCTGCAGTGGACGTGATGACCCAGTTTCTGTTATAGACTCTCTGGAAGATTCTGAACAAATATATCTACATATTTATATAAATATATAAATATGAGTCACTGATATTAGGACCACCCCCTGAAAATATATTTAGATGCATGACTTTAAATATAAATACACTCAGTTACAGATTAAAACCTGCAGCTGAAATAAAATATAAAAAAATGGTGAAAATATTTTAAGACAGGAAAAAAAAACATAATTTAATTAAAACAGTGTAATATATTTAGATATAGGACTCTAAATATAAATGCACTCTGTTACAGATTAAAACATAAAAACCTGCAGCTGAAATAAAATATAAAAAAATGGTAAATATTTTAAGAAATGAAAAAATAATTTAATTAAAACTGTAATTATAATCAAAACAAACAAAACAACACTGTACATAATCATCCAGTCTATGTATATCCATCCAGTATTTATTTCTTGCACTATTTGTTTACAACTCCCAAACACTTGACTTGTATGTAGACATTTTATTTTTATCACTGTATTCTTTATTATGTTATTTCTATTCTGTGTTAGTACGTTGAGTGAAATTCCATGTATGTTTATACTTGGCGAAATAAACCTGATCCTGAAAAGTTAATACAAATAAATAAATAAATAAAAGGGAAAATTACATATAGGAGTAGATAAATAGGGGAATTAATACAAAGGTAAATAAGTGTTTCATGATGTTGATCTGAAATGAGTCAAAATCACTGATTAATGATTTATTGTTAATTAACTAGAATGCTCCTTTAACTCTGAGCAGCTGAGAGGCCTTCAGGGCCTGCAGGAGCTATCGGCTCTGTAACGGACGAGTCAGCTGTGATTCAATCAGTGACAGACTGATCTGAGAGCTGTTTAATGAACTTTAATCACAGATATCTGATCAATATTCAGATCTGACTCTTCTTGTGTTTGTTTTGTTCTTTTTTCTTTTTAACTGTGATTTTAAATTCAACCGCTCTAACTGAAATATATTAAATAGTTTTACATTTAGAAACACATGTCGGTTGAATCGTGTATTTCTAATCAGAACATATAATTTATTTTTACTTTATTTTGTAGTTTTAAACTAACAATGTGTCTGTTTGGAGTGTGAACATTTTAATTTCACATTAAGAGTTAAATGCTGTTAGTTTTGTGGGTAATCTGTGATGAATTATTCTCATCATGTGTTAAAATAAAAAGCAGGTTTCTTCAGTGTTGTTTTCTGTAAACAGCCTGTAGAAGCTGCAGAGACTAAAAATAACCCAAAACCAGGTTTAAAATAAACCGAAGCTGCTTTCAGCCCGCAGACACTGACAGGTAGTATTAGTACTTTTACAGAGTATTTTACAGTGTGGTATTAGTACTTGCGTTAAGTGGAGGCAGAATAATTCTCTGAACACGTTAGTTAAGTTAAGTTTGACTACGATTTGAAAACTTAAAACTCAAAAATTCTAAATTGGAAAAAATTATCAGATTATTTACACATTTCAAATTTAGCCCACTGCTAGTGTTAGCCTCCAGTCTTTCCTTTGTGTAGCCTCCAGCTAACACTGTGACCTCATCATGACATCATCA
Organism: Sebastiscus albofasciatus; assembly: GCA_916701655.1. Lineage (NCBI taxonomy): Eukaryota > Metazoa > Chordata > Actinopteri > Perciformes > Sebastidae > Sebastiscus > Sebastiscus albofasciatus. The sequence goes on from CAKAOI010047617.1 coordinate 69,384, forward strand.
CTAAAAGGGTCTATAGTGTGTTTTATGTTTTCCTCTCTTGTTGGACGGATGTTTCAACGTGTTGTGTTTGGTTCTGGTCAGACTGCAATCATGATGGAAAAGTCAAAGAGCCAGTATGACTCCTTCCTGTTCTGGAGGCAGCCGATCCCGGCCCTGGACCTGTCGGAGCTGGAGGGCCTGGGTCTGAATGGCGGCCAGCCGGCCAATAGGAAGGCAGGAAAAGACAAGTCGTCCTCTCTGAGGAGTCAGGAGAAGGAGGTGAGGGGTCCAGACTGGGTCTGTAGACCACTTTAGTTTTAAATCTGGTTTCTGTTTTACATGATATTCTGTCTGTCTCTCTTTAGGAGGAGATGCCGGAGTTTTCCTCCTTTAACTACTGGAGAGCTCCGATCGCTGATGTGGGCTCTCTGCTGGCCGATCTCAACCTGCTGCTCTGAAACACAACGCTCCACCACTTGACCCCTGACCCAGATCCTCACCTGACCCCAGATCAGCCCGACATCACCTGACCTCTGACCCCAGATCAGCATGACATCACCGTCCACACTGAAGGAAATGTTAGCTTCAGGAAGTTGCCAAAATAAGAGCGTGGTTTTCACAGTAAAACAGAGGCTGACCCTGGTTCAGATTAAACTCTGTGATCCTGAATCATCCGTCTGAACATTTATTTTATATGAACACAGTTTCTCTGTTTGTAACCAGGAGTCTGTATCACAGAGAGTCTTTGTCTGTTCCTGATAACAACTCGTATCAGGAAGCTGATTATCAATCTGCAGAAGTATAAAGTCGATAGACTAAAATCAACCGGAACAGAATAAAATGCAACACCTTAACACATATAATAATTATGATTATCAGTTATAAATATAAACAGATCTTTAATCTGGGAAATGATGGTTCGAAGTTGGAGATGTTGTGTGAAAATACTGAAATAAAAAGTGTTTGATAACATTTTATAATTCAATAGGAGCTGATTTAATGAAACCACAACACCTGAAACCAGAAGACTGATCTCACTGTGATACAGATCCCAGATCAGCCGTCCCTTTGTTTCTGATTGTCTCCTGATCTTTAATCTGATCTCAGACCTGATTCCAGATGTCACACCGGAATAAGAAACCAGATTCTGATCCGACCGAGGATGTGAACCGACAACTTTCCAGTTTGAAAAATGAGATTTTAACCCCTTGAACAAAATACTAGAAACTGGAATGATTGAATCAGTGTTTCTGTGATAAATGTTATTTATTTATAAATGTATTAATTTATTCAGGAGGTGATGTGTTCAAACCCGCCTGAGACTAAAGTTTTTATCTGTTTCCATTTGTGCCTTTTTATTTCTTTCATCCTGAGCTGCTTTATTAACAGTCACGTTCACTGATTATTTATTTATTTATGTATTTATTTATTCCTCATGTTGTTTGACTGAGCCGGCCTCACACTGGATTCACAAGAAGAAAAAATACAGAATGTAAAACCTGCCAACAATAAAAGAAAATGTCCTTTTTCTGATCAAAATGTTTTACTGTTTTCTGTTTTATTGTACAGGTCTTCATATAATTAATAAAAAGGAGGTGATATCTATATTTATTGGTTAGTTTAAATAGAAATATGAAAAAGTATCTTCAGGCAAACAGTTCAATGTTTCTAATAATAAAGGAACATTAGATCAGTGTTTATTTAAATGACGCTTATTCATGTGAGCAACAGACTCCTATGATCTCTTATTAATCCGTATTGTTCAAAATGATCATTAGCACATTAAAAGAAATTAAATTAGTGACTATAATAAAGATCTCCCATCCCGCTATAAGAAAACACATGAAGGAAGATGTTTTACATAAATCTTTATTGGTATTCAAGTACAACATTTTTCATAGAAGACAAAGCTAATATTCAAATAAAAAATTAAATTCAACAGAAAAATAAAGCATAAAACAAAATATACCAACAGAAAGGGCTCAGAGGTGGTTGTTGACAATTGGTAATTAAATCATCAATAAAATAATTATCATAACAATAAATTATATTCGTTTGTCCTCCACAGTGATTCCATACTGAATATTTTAATGGATAATATTCAAAACGTTCATGTTTTTAGAACCAAACCAACTGTAAATGTCAGCGTTTCCAGGAGATAAAAATCCTCTTTCACACTTTAATCACAATAACAACAACGTGATGTAGTAGAAAACTATTTAATAAATAGTGGATATAAAATAAATAAATAAAAATATGATTGAAATAACCAGACATAAATGTCTGTTTTTGTCTATCGCAGTGAATTTAATTCAAAAATCAGACAAAAAGTTGTTATATTTTATATTATTATAGCCCATTGATTTGAAATATTGCCCAAAATGGCAGATAGTTGACACATTAATATCTGAGGTCTCACACAGAAAGTTATTCTATTTAAAATGTAATAAAGTGTGACTTTTATTTCTCATTATGACAGTTTACGTGTTTTTAAAGATTCAGGTATAAATAAAGACTTTTTTAAAAAATACCACTTTATTAACATGCATGAATTTTCTAATATTTATAATTAACTCTTGTTAGAAGAAGTTGACCAACATGGAGATGTGAGCTCTGCAGGCAGGAATGCGCCTCTTCACAAGAGGTGTCATTTAAGTTGATCCACAGATTCTATCCAGTGAAACATTACTTATAAAAGTTAAAGAGTGACGTAAATTGTTCCTTCTGTCAATCACATCCTGAAACTCGCTCTCATTTATTCTGGTCCTGTAAATTTACATGTGGATTGTGGAAAGATGTCAATAATTTTATACTTGCTAACATTTTCTCAGATTTTGCACTGTACAATAGAAATATTATATTTGGTTGCTATGATTACAGTGACAAAGACAGTAATGCATTTTTTCTTATTAATTTAATTTTCATTCTCGCAAAGTTCCACATTCACAAGTGTAAATTTACAAAAAGAAAGCCTAATTTCTTTGTATTTATGAAAGAAATGGAATTATATCTGTCAACAATTTCTTCCTCTCATAACAAAAAAGCAATGAAAACAAAGAATGTATGCTATATCCTTAAATTTTTTAAGTGAAATTATTGTCATACTCTCGCGTGGTCTTTTTTATTATTAATCTACTTATTTATTGATTTTTATTGTGTGTTTTTTAAATTGTTTTTTATTTTATGTTTGTTTTGTTTAATTTCTGTTGTCCTTTTATGTTTGTCACAGCTCTTTGTTTATGTTTTCGCTATGCTTCTTCTGTATGTAAATGTTTTTAATGTTTTCTGATGTTACTATATATACTGTCATTTTTTAAATAATAAAAAAAAGTTCCTTGGTGACGTCACGGGCCCCGCCCCCGCTGGGAGGTTAACGGACAGAGCTTCCTCCTCCGGTGTCGCGGAGCCGCCATCTTTTACCAGATAAAACACTAAAATAACTATTTTTATAAATCCCTCTCGGCAGGTGAGCTACCTGTCAGGGTCCGACTCACCTCAGAGGACGTAATATCGCGGGAATCTCCGAGAGAAGAAGGTAAAAACACGCTTTAATTTAACTTGTAACAGTCTGCTGCACACATGCTAACGGCTAACAGAGCTAGCTGTAAACACCAGCGGCAACGGACACACCACTTCCTGTCAGGACTTTCAACATAAAATACTGACTGACAAAAATGCGTTGCAGAGAACAATAAAGTGTCACTACATTAGGAAACTATTACACTATAAAGCGTTCTTCTATCATTTAATAGTTAAATATAAGGATAGCAGGAGTTTGTATTTGAAGTATTTTTAACCCAACTTTGTTTAACTTAACGTTGAAAAAAACAAACCAAGAAATAAACAATAAATAAAATTAGGGATGCAGATGCATCTTAAATCAAAGTTATTTTTAAAACAAAATATAACAATTAAATATATACATATAAATTTACTTTTTCTTTTAAAATTATTTAAATGTATTATTAAAATATTAAATTGTACACCAACAACTTGTGTAAAAAAAATCTTAAATATTAACTGGTATTACACTTTAGGTGTAAACCTTTTTAAATGCAGCAACAAATTGGTAAAAATGTATATGATCCGGTATCGATGCATCCCTAAATAAAATGTTGCAAGACTAAAAATTACAACAAAATATTAAAGCTTAATTAATTAAAAACAACAATCAAGTAAACACCAGGGATATAAATAAAGTTAAAAGATGATTTAAGCTTTGGAACTCTCTCCCTCCTGAAACAAGAAATGCTTCATCCCTGGACACTTTCCGAAAACACCTCAAACACCACCTGTTCATCAAGGACTATGATCTCAGCTGACTCTTCCTACACATCACTCTTTTAATTACTTAGCTATAGTTTCTCCTCTGTTATTTATTAGTATGATTTTGTGTGCCCCCTTTGTAAAGCGTCCTTGGGTTTCTGAGAGGCGCTATATAAGTCCAATTTATTATTATTATTCCACCACTGTAAAGCCAATTCCACTCTTACACCTGTCAATAAACACGATTCTGATTCCGATTAAATCTTAATGAATTCAAATCAACAATCGAGTGAACACCAGGGATATAAATAAAGTAAAAAAAAAATGATTAAAGCTTAAAAAGACTAAATAAGTGTTAGTACTTTTACTTCAGTAAAACATCTGAATACTTCTTCCAAACACTGTAAAAAACCCTCTAAACTGAATAGTTCTATCAACCAGGATACACTTTACGCTCTTATTGTGAAGGCTACACCCACAACATCCGGTCCCTACACCGTTGTCCTGTCGGTAACTTTCCGCAGTAAACAACCCGGAGGAGCCCGACAGAGCTGCGGTGGCGCCTAATGTCCATGTTCTGCGCTTTGTGAATAAAACTGTGCACATTTGCGACCTATTTGTTCTAAAACGCGGAGTGATACAAGCGCAGAGAACGCTTCACACAGCGCGGAGGGATCTGTTGTCTTTAGCATTAGCTTAGCAGAGAGCAGAGCACCGTGTCTCCGGCTGGCTCCTATAATATACCTGGACGCGGTAAGTAGCTTCTCCTCCGTCCTCTGGTGCAATAGAAGAGGTTTATGTTGGTCTTGAGGTGTAGAACAGGATGAAATGATGTATATTAACAGGTTAGTGGAGGTGATTCTCCTGTCTGCGGTGTGGCGGTGCCTGCCTGGTGAAAGCTAGTTAACCGGATGTGGAAGTAGTTTTTTCTCTCCGTGTGTAAAATAGGAAATTTCTGTGTGACTTCCTCCGGAAAACCAACAACTTAATATCAAACGGTTTCCTGTCTGTTGTTTGCTGTAAATGTTTGGGTGCTGCGGGGTGACGGTTTTGACCGGTTGTGGTGGTAAATAAGAGCTGGGTGATGGGAGAGAGGGAGAGGAGACGGAGGGAGACGTGGCACATGGCGGACTTTTTCTGCCCGTGGAGGCGCGTAAAATGGCTCCTCGGCCGCGGAGAGAAAAACCTCGTCCTGCTCCGCCGAGTGTCAATGATAACCGCTGGCTTCCATTATCGGACAGACAGCGTTGGGCTAACTAGCTTTTGGCTACTTTTCCCATTAAAGAAAACCATTGTTTCCAGTTAAACCACAAACAACTCAGACCCTGTACTGCAGTAAAAGTACTATTACCACACAGTAAAAATACTCTGTTACAGTAAAAGTCCTGCATTGAAAATGTTGCTTCAGTAAAAGTACGTCATGTATACAATAACATTATTATTGTTACAATAACATTATTATTGTTACAATAACATTATTATTATTATTATTATTATTACTACATTAACATTATTATTATTATTACATTAACATTATTATTACTACATTTACATTATTATTACTACACTAACGTTATTACTAATAAATTAACATTATTAACATTACTAATACATGAACATTGTTATCATTGTTACTAATACCTTAACGCTATTACCAATAAATTAACAACATTAATATTATCACTAATACATAAACATTATTACTAATACATGAACATTTTTCTCATTATTAATAATACACAAATAGTATTACCATTATTACTAATAAATACAAATTATTTGTAATACATACTTTTTAACATTATTATTAATACATAAACACTATTCTCTTTATTACTAATACATATGTATAAACATTATTAATAATACGTAAATATTATTAATATGACTAACACATACACATTTTTCTCATTATTAATAATACATTCATATTAATAAAAGGAAAATCAGCAAATCTTCACATACACACTTTAAATGAATGAAATTTTCTGTTGATCAATCAATTGATTAACAGAATAATTGATTGATAGACAAATTTTTCGTGTTGTGAATTTGTAAAGTGACTAAAGCTGTCAGATAAATGTAGTGGAGTAGAAGTAGAAAGACTCAAGTAAATACCTCAAACGTGTACTTAATTTAAAGATAAAAAAAGTCGAACTAAAAAACAGAAGTTTTGTTGCTTGTGTGTTGATGTAGAATAAAGTGTGTTTATTACGATGCGTTCAAGGATATAAATGTTTGTGTGTTTGTTTCAGATGTCGTTGGTGGACCTTGGGAAGCGTCTGCTGGAGGCGGCTCGGAAAGGTCAAGACGATGAGGTCAGAAACCTCATGGCCAACGGAGCGCCGTTCACCACCGACTGGGTGAGAATTGGTCCATCATCAACACTGTCTCAGTAGGTTTTTAGGATGAAGACGATGATCAGCTAGTGAGGAAGGATGATTTTTAAAAGAAGGAGCTGTACAGATGCATTCACACCAAGAGCAAAGTTAATTTTCACCTCACTTCACTCTTGTGAGCTGGACCTCCGGTATAATTTGTGTTCATTCGCTCTAGAAGCTCCGGAGAGGAGGAGGAGCCTGTCTCCATGGATACCAACAACTTCTCTGTCCTCCATTTCCTCTATTAACCATGGAAGAAATAACCACTGTTGCAGCTTTGTACATGTTGTGAAAGTCCCAAATATGTCAGAAAACCAAACGCCGTCGTGTCTGGGTTCATAACATAACATTGGGTGGTGGTATGTCTGGCCTCTCCAGTAGAAGTTTCGCTCTGAGGCAGCAGGTTTCCACCCGGTGCCGCTGTGACCGCTCCGTCCTCCTCACAGTGTTTACCTCATTATGGTTCCCTTATAGCGTTGGGTTTAAATCTGAAATGATGCCAAATAGGCACTTTTTGCTCTTCGCTTTGACACCAAATCCTTCGCCATCGTCTGGTCTGTCAACTCTCTCTCGTCCAGTGTGTGAAATCTGAGACTTTCACTTTCATTTTGTAGCGTCCGTCATCGGGCTATGATTTGATAACGCTGTGCTGATACGTGAAAATGAACGAAATGGGTTTTATTTCTATTTTAAAAAAGCAAAATAGCAGAGGGGACGATGTGTGCCTGAACACTGTGTACTATCGGAGCCCTGAAGACACTTTCTACTGTTGGCATACTGATATGTACATGTTCTACTGATCTATCTCACCTGCTCTCTAACTGCAACCTGTTCAACCTGTTGACATGTCAGCATTTCTGTTATTATATTCACGACTACTTGTTCATACCTGCACCACATATATACAGAGCGGGAGAACTGAAATTCTGGGAGAACAGCAGGGAGAGAGGAGGGAAGTCAGTTTGGGATGTATTTCATCATTTATCAGATCATTTATATAATTTATAGCAGATTATCAGTGTGTTTTCTCACCAAAGTTGCTCGTGGCACGTAGAAAAAAATAGACCAGGCGCAGAAACTATTGCTAAATATCGCCAGCCGACCATGGCGCGTTCTTTGTGAACTGCCTGATTGGTTTATTGGACGCCGAAAGGATGCAGGCAACTATTCTCTGAAAATTGCGGTACTACTGTGTCCAATGTGAACCCAATGTGAAATCTAAGAGCTTCACTGTGACTGTTATATGATAAGTGCAGAAGTGAAGTTCAAAAACGTGTCAGAAAATCCTCCAGTTTGATTCAGCCTTTAGTTTGAAACATGAAACTAAAACATGTCAGAGAGAGCTGAACATCTGCTGCATCATAATCACTTTGAAAGTAAAGATGGGCGTTAGTTTAACTTCACTTCTCAAGGAGTTGGTTTTGGTCCTCTGAGAATCTCATGAGGGTGTCAGATCTGTTGTTTTGAGTCTTTGTGTTAGATATATATATAATATATATAAAGATATATCTGTGTGTGTCCTGTAGCTGGGGACGTCCCCCCTCCACCTGGCCGCTCAGCACGGTCATTACTCCACCGCCGACGTCCTGCTGAGGGCCGGCGTCAGCAGAGACGCCCGCACCAAAGTGGACCGGACGCCGCTGCACATGGCCGCCGCCGAGGGACACACAGTCATCGTGGAGCTGCTGGTCCGGGTGAGAACAGCTTCAGTTTATGTTGATGGTACTTTGGTTCTTCAGGAGTCTCAGATGAAGTCTGAAGTTTATTTCACTGTTGAAAAAATCACATAAAACATTTAACATCTGCAGCTTCTCCAAACAGCCACTACTGTTACATGTAATGTTTTACATCTCAAACAAAGAGTTTTTATATCCATCCATCCTTAAAATGTCTTTGAGGGTTTAATCAGAGTGAACAGAGCGTGAAAACTTTCTCATAGAAGATCCTGAAATCTAAAGTACAAAATATATCTTCTTCTTCTTCTTCTTCTTCAGTCTAATAAAAGTTCAGTTTGTAACCGTATTTTAACTTTCAGAGCGGAGCGGACATCAACGCCAAAGACATGCTGAAGATGACGGCGCTGCACTGGTCGGCACAGCACGGTCACCACAGCGTCGCCGAGACGCTCATCAAACACGGAGCCGACGTGCACGCGCTCAGCAAGTTCGACAAGACGCCGTTCGACATCGCTGTCGATATCCAGAACACCGAGCTGATGCTGCTGCTGCAGGTGAGAACTCCGACCTCTGATCTCTGATCTCTAGTTCGGCTGTAAAAGAATCTCTAATTCAGTTTCATCTTCTTAAATGTGATTTTATTATAATTAATGTCTAGACCTGGACAATAATATCTTTTTAAGATTCTTCTAATGATTAAATAAGGACAAAATTATTCTTCACTTTTATTTGTAGGTTCAAAACGAAGCACCGTCGCTGGCGCCCAGTTAGGACACGGTGTCATGGACAAAACGCAAAAAATAGATAGTTCAAATTATGTGCAGTCCTAATGGGGACACGTTTGGTCAATTCATTCTTCTTCTTATAAATAAATAATAGTAATAAAAGTAAATAAAGCACTTTGTGTTTGAGTTATTCTGTTTTTATCTATTTATTGAAGGAAAGAAGAAGAAAAACATTAAAATAACAGCTGATTAGAAGCAGCTCTGATTCTATGATGATTTAACTGTGAAGGAGTGAATTAAAGGAACATTTCTTCCTCTTCCTCACCTGTAAACTGTTCCTCTGTGTAGGAGGGCATGCAGAACCAGGTGAACATGAACCAGGTGAACATAAACCAGGTGAGTATGAACGTGGAGACCAGCGGCGGCACCAACCAGCCGCAGTTCATCATCCAGGGGATCCCCTCCCTCCAGGGGGGGGTGGTGAACCTGGCCGAGCTGCTCAACAAGGCCAACGCAGGTACGACATCACAGAGACACGCCCACTGAGCCTTTAACCGCCACTTCCCGTCCAGCAGCTGTAACCTCTGTGTCTTCCAGGTGACTCTGAGGAGGCCCTGGCCGCCAGCGCTCTGGACTCCAACATCCAGCACGCCACCGTCGTCAACGAGAGCGGTCAGAGGGTCATCACCATAGTGACGGACCAGCACGGCAACCTGCAGACCACGGGGGGGATGGCGCCGCCGTTCTTTGTCACCATGCAGCACGGACAGCAAAGTACGGCCGCCTCCGCTCCGCTCAGCGCCCTCCGATCAGCTCTGCGCTGTCCAATCAGCTCAACGCTGTCCGATCAGATCAACATGTCGCTCACTAATGTGTTTGTGTGTTTTCAGTGCTGGCGGTGCCGGCCAACACCGTGACAGAGGAGGTGGTGACGGAGGAGCCTCAGCCGCTGCCCTCCAGGAAGAGGAAGCTGGAGGTGACCAACAATCACAACGACGGCGGAGAGACGGTGAGTCGTTTATATATTCATAT
>CAKAOI010047618.1:0-24675 GCA_916701655.1 Sebastiscus albofasciatus
TCAACATAGTAATATTCACATTGCAGTTGCACATCTTTCAATCCAACATTCCTCCAGTCCTCACTGATGAGGAACACCCCTGTGCTCTCAGTGTCCACACAGGTTGGTGTATCGCCGTATACAAGAAACCATAAAGTGTCATTTGGATGTCTGAATGCAGTTCAACAGTTGAGCTGAGGGGCTGACCACACTGTACTTCATTCCACAGACTGAATGGAACAATGCAGCTGAGGGGGGAGTTTTTGTTCCTGTTGTGTGTATGCTGAGCCAGAATGGGGCCAGCGCTCATTAGCAGCCAGCCTGGGGCCTCATACTGTACATGACTGAATGGCCTCCATCATCCCTCCCCCTCCCTCAAATTATTATGTCACCTGCCATTGTTTGGAAAAGCTGTTTCTGTGTGTGTGTGTGTGTGTGTGTGTGTGAGAGAGAGAGAGAGAGATGGAGGGGGAGGGAACGAGACTTCATTTGTTCTCAGTTCATTTAGGCCAGAAAGGTCGTGGAGAGATGAACAAAATCAGCATAATAGAGTCAAGAAAAGTGTATTTTCAGCCCTACTAGCAGCATGGCTCTATGGCTGGTCGGTCCACCACTTTGGTCCAGATTGAAATACAACTGTGATATGGATTGCCATGGGATGGAATAGACATCCATATTGCTGACTTTAACTCTAGGGCCACCAGCAGGTTGGCACATTTAACCTTCTCAACAACTATTTTATGGGATGTCTTGGAATTCTTTACAGATATTCTTGGTTCCCAGAGGTGTATCCTTTGGTGATTTTTCAGGCTTTTGGTCTTAGAGCCACCATCAGGTCATTATTTAAATTTTTCCAATACTTTGGTTTATGATCAAACACCTGAAAAGCTTATAACATCCCCATCAAGTCAGAAGGATTCCTGCTCTGGGGACCGTGAACCGTAACTGTTGACTTATTTCAGTCTGAACCAATGTGGTGGACCTACAGTATATTGCCATCAGAGCCATGCCGCTAGCATACATTCATCTCTTGTTATATAAAAGTTTCTTTTATACACATGTCTACTCATCATTTTGCCATCCTGAACCTCAGCCATCGCGATACCTTAATAAATTGAGGTTGATCGCCTTCATGTCCCTTCAGTCTTCCCCCGTCAACACAGTGACTCATCCAGACTTCTCTACATATCTGATTGAACCCCGTTAGGCTGAGTGTTGTCTGTAAATACCCAACGTGTTAATAACCAACTTCATCTATAGACTGAGATTTAGCTAGAGACGACAGTTAGATGCTGCTATAACGTTAATGTGTGACTGTATTACTGCAGCAGCCTCCCTCTCAAGAGAACGTTAGCTAGCCACGCTAGTCACTTTCACCAGCATCATTTAGCCATTTAGCACACTGACAGTGAATATTCACGTATCGTATGAGCCTCAGATCTCAGTGTGAAAGCCTCGTTAACCCGCTACACAACAGCTGTTCATCATTTCCTCTCCTGAGACGGCGACTTTCTTTCCCCCTAAAGGGAGCACAGCCTCGGAGAGGACGCCATGCTGGTCTGGTCTATAGCTTGGAGCCATAAAGCCATGCTGGTCTGGTCTATAGCTTGGAACCATGAAGCCATGCCGGTCTGGTCTATAGCCTGGAGCCATAAAGCCATGCTGGTCTGGTCTATAGTTTGGAGCCATAAAGCCATGCTGGTCTGGTCTATAGCTTGGAACCGTGAAGCCATGCTGGTCTGGTCTATAGCTTGGAACCGTGAAGCCATGCTGGTCTAGTCTATAGCTTGGAACCGTGAAGCCATGCTGGTCTAGTCTATAGCTTGGAACCGTGAAGCCATGCTGGTCTAGTCTATAGCTTGGAACCATGAAGCTCCTCTGTTAGATTTTTTTTAGGACATGGCAGGTTTTTGGATTTATTGTTGGTGCAACCAGCTACACATCAACTCTTCAGCATGGAGTTATTACTGTTAGCGGGTTGTTTAAAGTAGAAGTTTGGAGACATGTTTCAACTTCTTCTCTTTACTCTGTTACCGTCTACGAGGGACACGACTTGGTTTCCTGATTGATTTTCAAAGGTTTGAATGTCACCCAAAAGTTTTTGACTGAAGTGAAAATGTTGTTTTTGAAAGGCTAAACACCAGCAAATATGGACTGAAACCGAATATTTGGAAATGATTACATCTATCTTTTTTCAATAAATGTTGACTTCATTTGGACTTTACAACACTGGAGATATTGGAAATGTTTGGATCTCACGATGTGCAGATTCGAATGCTGGGTTGGGCTCGGGCATGCATCAAGCCGTAGGTACCGGAGAGAAGTTGGAGCGGGATGGAGTGGGAGAAAAGGCAGCGCTGCAATTTTTTTTTAAAAATCCACTCTGTGCTCCATTCAAAATCCTCCTGCTCGTGCTCCACTCAGCTCACTTGCTCTGTCACACACACACATTGTGGAAGCTCCTCTGTCGAGCATCACAGTTGAGTGTAACAGACCCAGTGATGGAAGCCAGATACTCTTGCGTCAGGCAGCTGAAGACACACCACCGGAGGGGTTGCTCACACACACACACGAACAAACTGATAAGCGGGGTGCTATGGTTCTCATCGGCCTGTGTCAGACCTGTCAAGTAAACTCACTTTCCTTCAAGTCTCATAATGGCTGCCAGCAGTGGTCAGATTGGGAGAGTGTAACAGAGGAGCTGCTGGCTGGTGGAAGAGAGAGCTCCAAATAAGGACAGACATACAGCAGAATTTAAGGCCCTACTCATTACTCTCTCAACTAGACTCATTTCAAACCCTTGTTTGAAATAACTGCAGTGTATATAACTTTTACACTTCAGTTTGACATTAGTAGATTAAAAAGCCATGAGTACACCATGTCCACATGTGGAAACACATCCTGTCTGTATCACTTGGGAGGTTTCAGCCTCTCAGTAGAGTGCTCCTGGAATATTTGTGTAGGCCAACCAGGAAGTTGGCATCGCCGTGGTTCCCTCCACTCAAAGCCAATGGGATTGTTCCGTTTGGTTTTGGATTATTGAAGAAAATCAGCTCTGTGGCAAACACACGTTTATGATACTGACACGTTTTGTTCAGCAGGATCATCTCCACACATGAACACCACTTTGAATGATTTTTGAAGTGTGAATGCAATCGCCAAAAGTAAAACACCGTTGGGTCCCTGGCACTTTGGTGCTCGGGTCCTAATTAAAGACAGTAGAAGAGACAGAGATGGTGGACTATAATAGAGAATCCACTGTCCCACTGCCTGCTTGTCCTTCCGTTCAGTACTGGAAGAGTCCAGCTCAGCATCACTGTGTTAAAGTGTCATGTGAGGTCCACATAGAGATATGAGCCAAGTCCCTTACTGGAACCCTGGGCTGGGCTGTGGTTTAGAGCTCTGCTGCCAGCCAACATCCCTGTCTGTGTGTGCGTTTATCACTTCTGTTTAGCTATGAGACAAGTACATGTTATTTCTATGAGTGTGTAACGAAGGCCACTTCATTACTAGTGACTGACGGCTTTGGCCTTGTAAATATTGCACAGTTGGGTTTTGTATTGGCACTTTTAACAAATAACTTAACCATGCATATTAATAACAGTACTTTGGTAGCGATATTTGCACTTTATTAGCAAGAGTTGCACAGAACATTTTGCACATTGCATATTTGCGCATTTTGTGTCAGGTATTTATGGACTATTTTTGAATATTTATGGACTATTTATTGAACCTTTAAATGGTGATTGTGTTGTCTTGTGCTGACACCGTTGTGCAAACACGTTCATAATTAACAAACGATAGTTCAACGGTGTTCTGTGTAGGTTGAGTAACATTGATGTGCTATATATTGTAGTATAAAGGGTGTGCTAGTGCATTAGTTTAGCAGATTTTGTTAAGTTGTTGCATAAATACTAACTTGTCCTCTCCTTTATCTGCTCCAGGGTGTTCGGCTAAAAGAGTCCCCCGGTGTACAAACACCTACATAAACGATCCGGGAGGGACCAAGTGGGAGTACAGGAGAGGGTGGATTTGGTAGTTGGGTGTACTAGTAGTGGATATGTATTGTAATTATGTTTTGTTTGCTTATTTTGGGGGGAGTTAACAGCAGTAAAGTAGACCTTTGGTAATATTATGTGTAAAACATATTCTACATAGTCTATGGTAGTGCAGCCGAGTGATAATAACTTGAGAATGCCTGTTAATGGTAACATCCAATATGGTCGACCGGTGACACAGTATCAAAGATGCACGTTTCCATCTGTCTGTGTTGCTGGTCAGATCTCACTATGTTGCTGTCCTGTTGGTGCTGCTGAAGCTGTTTGTGGATGAACCACACATGGTTGGTACACCTTACCATCGCCTTGGCGTCTTCGTTTTACTGCATCGTCCAGCTGCTAAACGCTCATTCTAACAGTGGGATATAAATGTCGCCTTGCAACACTCTGTACTGTGCGTACAGAGGATGATTATATCTCTGCCACAGCACCAAATCATCCTTCAGTCAATATCTAAAGGATGACAACAACCATTTCCCAGGTTTTAGTCCCTCCCTCCCTCCCCCCCTCCCCCGGTGTTCATCTTCCCAGAGGATGAACCCAGTTTGGACACTCTATGTCCTCTGGCGCCATCCTCAGGACAAACTAATGATAATTAATGCTGTACACTAATGGTAATACCCTAATAGCAGTATCACAACTAAATGTGTGCATCTGTCTGCAGATCCCTCCTGTTGCCACCATGCTGCCGAGTTCTCACCTTGCAAAGAAGCTTGTGACCAGGTATGAACACACACACACACACACACACACACACGCACGCGGGCGCCCACTCCTCAGCCCATTATAGTCGGCCTATGAATAGAGGTTTTTGAAGGGGAGTGGGGTAAAGTTTTTTGTCTTTTGGCTCTTTGAAGTGAAGAAAAAAGTCTCACCCTGTTTCAATTGGTAGCAGGTGACACTCTCTCTCTCTCTCTCTCTCTCTCTGTCCCTCTCTCTCTCTCTCCCTCTCTCTATCTTTCTCTGTCTCTCTGAAGCCTCCGTGTCCTTCTTTATGGTCATAAAAGAAGCTTTTCTCTGCAAGCAACAAACAGACAGAGAGTTCAAACCTTACTCCTGCTTTTGAAGTGGGGGGGGGCACTGAAGAGGGAGGCTGGACTGAAGCTATTGTGCTCTTATTGGCTGACATCACCACTTTGCTAGTCAAAGAAAAGAAAGAAAACAGATAGAAAAGGACATTAAATGAAAGATTGAAGAAGGAAAAGTAGTGGGGAAATGGGAGGGACGTCTCCAGAGAAAGAAAAAGTGGGGGATAAGGAAGAGAAAGAGTGATAATGATGGAGAAGGAAAGATAATGGGCTTTTAGAAGTGCAATGGCCTCAGAATACCCCTCAGAAGTTGTGCTTAAGGTCTTGAGTGTGTGGGTTGGTGTGCTTTGGTACGAGGGATGGGGGTGGAGGTCGGTGTTAGATACACGTAACCACCATGGTATTTTAGCTCTAATGGAGGCTGGTTACACCCAGAAAATGAGCGGCTTCAGCTGTTCTGCTGATTACACATAGAACCTAAAATAAAGATCTTAATGTGGTTCCAGGCTCTGTGGACACAGCTGGTTAGGTACATTTCAAATAAAAGGGGAAGTAAAGTAAGTAAAGTTGAATGTAGGGATGTGATATCAGGGATAGGATTCAGAGTCAAGGGTTTGATATTATCATAGTGTTTTCAATATCTGGATGGTCCTTGTGCTCCAATAGACCAGTCAGATCAATTTCATCCTCAAATATGTCTTGAAGGTTCTCGCTACGACATCCAGAGCATTAATATACTGTAGCAGACTACTCTTGTCCGTGTAAAGATATGGAGGAGTAATGTCTACCTATCACGCCGATAAGTAATTTAATGTTATCTGACAGACGGCGAAAAGAAACAATCAACAGAATACAGAATACAGTTCCTACAGACAACTCAGGCAAAGGCTGCACAGAAGCAACAAACACTGGAGGACAAGAGAGGGAGGGAGAGAGAGAGAGAGACAGTCCCTCGAGACAGCGACGAGGCCGAAAAGATTACAGAGAGGGTTTGTTGTTTTATTAAAAATAAAAAATAAAGAAACTTTGAGGATAAGCTTGGATGCAGGCACATTTTTTATGAATGCGATGCAGAGCTATTCAAGTATCAATCGGATTTGATTTTTAAGAACTTGAATGTACTTGGACGTGTTTTACAGCACTGCTGTATCATCTGGGAAAATAGAAGTATCGGATCGTGACTCGTATCGGCGGATACTCGGTGTTAAATCCCTTTCAGATAGTCTCTCCTCAAAGACATTCATGGTGTTTCACTCAGCTGTACACAGAACAGGACTAGGTTGACACCTGGAACGAGTAGGGTCAATGTGCCGAATTGTTACACAGCTAGTCAGTGGGGGTGTCTATAATATGAAATGTTCATCTGTAATGTTCTCAGTAATATCTGTTGTCACTAAAGTGTACTAAAGTAGCATATCACATGCTGATTAAGCTACATTTGAGTCAAATAATTGAGGATTGCTTTAATTGAATACATTCAACAATATGATCTGCTGCTGGATTACTCATCTAAAGGTTGATTGTCCTATTTCAGTCACATGCCAATGCACATTGGACTTTGTTAAACAGACCAGACCGCCTCCCGTGGCAATTACGAACATGCCCACAGCCTCAAATGTTGGTCTTACGGAAAACCTAGTGAGACAACTTTCCTGCTTCAGCTTCCTGAGCGCGGTCGGGAAGCACAGGGGAGACTTTGTTTGGCCTCCAGGACCGAAGTTGATTCTCTCTCCAGGTCTAACCCCCTTTCACTTTACACAGCAGTTAGGAAGCAAGACATGGGCACTTAACGTGGCTCTGGAGGAACTGCAGCATTTTGTTGGAAAGACGCCGCCGACTCCCAGGCCTTAATGATTGGAAAGCGCCGCTGTACCGAAACCATTTTTCTTAGGCGTGCACCGCTCGATGAGCCCGGCACCAGAGAAAGAGCCCATCAGTCTGCCAGCCAGCACTTATTCACCTTTCATGCAGACTGAGAGAGCCTTACAATTGGCCTGCTTGGCCCGTTGGTCTTTTGTTGCATCGTAGAGAGTTCTTCTTTGATTATCTGCCAACAAATCACTGCCGCTCCATTTGGTGTTGTGTCTTCCTGTCACTTCAGCAGGGATGTAAGAAGTTACTGTCAATCGGCGTTGTAATCCTCTGATTCAGTTTGCTCCGACAAAGAACAGTCCAAGAACACCTGATTACAAACACATTACGAGCACCTGGAGCCCGGCATGAAGGACATGTTCCCAGAAATGAATAAGCTCCACATGGACAGCGGCATACAAACAGAACTCAGTGCTACAGTTGCTGAAATAAAACTGTTCTCCTTTTCAGCCAAGTGAAAGAGAAGAAGAGACTCTAGTAATCCAGTGGGACAGTATTCAGCAGCAAAACTGTAACAATAAACAGAAATAGAGCGTTAATGGAGTGTTAAACATGTACCACAACCAACACTTCCAATGTGCAAGAAAGAACACATCAAACACAAATAAAGACATAGAAACACCATTTGTGTGATTGGTCTCACCCATCTGTCCACTACATATCTGTCTCTTAAACTCTCTAGGTAGTGTACTGTGGGTTGATGAGAGCCATGTGACTAAACCCCAACTAAAGTTGCCAGATGCAAAACTGAAACAACGAGCTAAAAGGGACTAAAAAGTCCATAGAGCTGAGAAGAGCTGCAGCGTAAGGTTCATCTTAGAGTAACGTACAACATAGTCATGTGATCCATTGTCAATTTAGTAATATTGATTATAGATAACACTTTGTAAAAAGTCTGTCTCTCTCTTGATGGCAAACAGCAGAAGGCTCACGGTTGAGGCTACAGTTAGTTAGCCGTGACGCCTGAGGAGGTCAGCAGGAGGCTAAACTACTAGCGTTTTCTCTCCATTTCTGAAACGCTTCGCCAATATAGTAGCTCACTAGAGCCTTGAATCACAGTTCTGCCCAATGATGCCAAAAATATTCTGCCTACTGCAGGTTTAAGTGCTTTATTTAATTACCCATGTGCAGTGGTTCTCAACCTTATTGAGCCACAACCCCTCAGAATAATCCGGTCGGTGTTTGTGACCCAGTGCAACAATCCACAGACAGAGGGGAAAGTGAAGGAGAGAGCGCTGCAAACCGGCGTAAACAGCTGTGTCCTCGCGCCTCCCTTCACTAAAAGAACAACAATCTACTGTACTTACAGCTTTTCTTGAAAACACGTATGTGTTTGTCATACTTCCGACTTTGGAAAACGTGTAATATACCAGCTCGCCTAGTCTGTTTACATTTTTCCGTTTGCTCGAGCGTTATTTTTTTCCCCATCCTAATGCGCTGTGATTGGCCCTCTACACCGGGCGGACCTGGTCACTGGTTGCTCAGCGCTATGTCACAGTAATCAGAAATGAACTGAGAGGTTCCTGACTAATTCACATTTGCGATTTGGTCTGGTTAGGAACCATGTCGATGTGCTGATAGTGTAAAACAAAAAAAAGTTGATTTAATGGCTTTTGTCCAAGACTTCCGAGGTTATGGACATGGGAGATGCTGCCGTCACTGGAAAGAATGAGTCTCCATGACTCCAGGAGTCTGTGTGTTTAGCTTTGAGTCTCTCTGAGAAGACAGAGAGCACTTTTAGATGCAAATTGTGCTCATCTGGTTCAACTGGTAAATCTTGTATTGTGTATTATGTACACGGATTTAGAGCGTGTTGTATTCATTCTGTATTTTGCTCCCATCTCGCAGCTCGCCACCATAAAGAGTGAGTCTCGTCTAAAGCATCTCCTCCAGAGGTTACCCAGTTACTGTCCAGAGTTGATGGTGAGTCCACTGCCTCTATCACTACAACACCGCTGTATTGATTTATTTATTATGAACAACACCTGGTTGGGATGGAATCACTCAGTCCTACTTTACTGCAAGAACGTCTTCAAATGGAATAGGAACAAAAACTTTACATTCAACTAAACTAAATAAGTATAAAGAAGTTTACATGGTGATGGGTAACACTTTATAATAACCACTAATAAGTAAGGGATAATGTTCACAGAGGGGTCTCTTATAGACCTGTCGGGGTTTATTTCACAACAATGACCCGCTAGCTGTACATTATCCCGCTTATTACACGGCTACTTACTGAAGAAATTAATATTTTGACACAGAAACGGTCTGCCAGAGTCTGACATCAGAACTGTGCCCATAGCAACGGTCTGTTATACATAGCAACGGTCTGTTATTCATAACAACGGTCTGTTATACATAGAATACACTATTACTGCGTGACTGGCTTGTTCGGGTGAGTGGGCGCAACCTCGATACCCCCGATCACTACTGCGCAGACTCTGGCTTCAAATGGCAGCTCCTGTATCCGGGATATTTTGGCTTCATTTTTGTATAGTGGGAGGAAATGGAGACGCATCATCCATCTACTGTATATATACAGTCTATGGCCCCAACAGGTTCACCCAGCCATGATAGTAAGGCATCCAGATTTCATTCAGTCAACTATCTATGTTTTTCATAGTCGTTTAATTCAGGCCTTTTGTGACCTGAAGAAGAAGACTGCTTAGCTCTAATGTAGATCATATCAGTCTGTAACAAACAACAAGAAAGGCTTTTATCACACACGTACACACAAAGGCTCTCAGAGGAGACCGGAGGGATTTGTGCTTTGGCTCATGTAGGCCTCCAGCTACATCACAAATCACATTTATTAGCCTCTGGCTCATAAATGATGGGAGTGTTAACAGTGACGTGCTTATTTACCCCACTGGGAGTTTCTACCGTTTGTTCTCTGTGAAATTAGAGAAAACAACTTTTACCATCTCTTCAACAGTTTATGTGTTCTCTGGCACATTTCTTCTAGAATTACTGGAAGTCAGACGGCTGGGTGGGTCTGGGCTGCTGTGAGCTGGCTATCTCAGCTGAGTGTCGCAGGGAATGCAGACAGGTGAGATATCGTGAATACAGTATGCCAACTTTCTTTTTTAAGAATGACTGCCTGACATTTATTTTGCTTCCACCTTATGCTGTGGTTTCATGATTTCATTTCCCTTTCCCCTTATAGGCATCATCGAAAAATGACATAACAAAAGTATGCAAAAAAGTCACAGAGGTAAGTCTCATTATAGCTACGCCCAGTGGGGGGGTTTTTTAGAAAATCCCTGCATATTATACCGTTAATCAAATATATGACTACCACTATTCCTACTGTACTTCTAATTTCACTTGTGGTATAACTGCTAATATTATGTGAACCGAATACCATACTAATACCATAATAGTTACTTTTATAGTATAAGTGTCTATTTTACATATTTTAGCATTTTTTTAAAGTGAAAACAAAATAAACAACATTGTTTAAAGAAAACTACATAGATCGGAAAAAAGAATGGGATAAAGGACTTCTACAACATTACATAAAAGACTTTCCATTATGATGAGAATATATTAGAGCTCTCAATCGATTCAAATATTTAATCGCGATTAATTGCACATTTTCTATCTGTTCAAAATTACCTTAAGGGAGATTTGTCAAGTATTTAATACTCTTATCAACATGGGAGTTGACAAATATGCTGCTTCATGCAAAGTATGCATATATTTATTATTAAATCAATTAAATAAACAATATGCTCCAATAATAACATGGCAAACTGCAGCCAACAGGCAACAACGGCTGTCAGTGTGCTGACTTGACTATGACTTGCTCCCAAACTGCATGTGATTATCATAAAGTGGGCATGTCTGTAAAGGGGAGACTCGTGGGTACCATAGAACCCATTTACATTCACTGATTGGAGGTCAGAGGTCAAGGGACCCCTTTGGAAATGGACATGACAGTTTTTCCTCGACAAAATGTAGCGTAAGTTTGCAGAGTTATTTATCCTTCTTCTCAACAAGTTAGTATGACATGGTTGGTACCGATGGATTCTTTAGGTTTTCTAGCTTCATATGATACCAGTGTCTTCACTCACAAAACTGAGCCACTACAACCTAAAAAAATGCAGGTTGTGCTTATGCGTTAAAGAAATTAGTGGTGTTAAAACAAATTTGTTACGTTTGTAACGTTAATGCGTTATTATCACGTTAACTTTGACAGCACTAGAATATATTCATCTAAATGAAAAGATAGAACAGTGGTTCCCAACCTGGGGTGGGGAATCCCCATGGGGCCCCAAATATGAATATAATATGCTTAAAGGAATCCGAATGATAAGATAATTTTGCAGTAGTTTCCTGTATCTACAGGGGAGTTTCAGAGAAGGAGAAATCACTCTCTGGTCGTGACTCACATCCATTCCAAGGCCTTTGATTTAGTCATCGTAAACAGTCACTGAGACAGAGCTTTAGTATGCTTCTTTTGTTTCGTATATGTTCAAATATATCACCACAACTTTCCTCTTCTCCTTGTAGAACTCCCTCTACAGCTGATCACCAAAAATGAAAGTAAGTTGTTACTCACACAACACACACACACAAACACACACACACATAACCAACATAAACAGTGAAGACGCCAACAACTGATCTCATATCTGCTTCCAGCCAACAAATAAATAAAGCACACCACTGTCTTCTTGGACCAATAGATGGGCTTGTTTGTATCCTCTCTCTGTACACAACATGCTATTTGCCTGGCAGGATGTGAGGTCAGTGACTTCCTGTTGACAGGTGTAATGTTGTTGTTACTAAAGCTGACATTAACAGAAAGAAAACAACAAATGTCCTACATTCAAAATGTTACTGAAGTACAGAAGTATTAGCATCAAATATATACTTAAAGTACCAAAAGTAAAAGTAGCCTACTCATTATGCGAAAGGCCTATTTCACTGCTAGTATCTAATAATTGAAGAGTAGAAGTGGGCTATAAAGTTACGTAAAATAGAAATAAGTAAAGTACAAGTAGCTCAAAATAGTACATAAGTACAGTATTGAGTAGCCTACAGGCCACCACTGTGTGTGTGTGTGTGTGTGTTCCTCCAGTGGGCTCCACCTGCTGCAGCTATGCAGGGCGTCACACCACCTGTAGGGAGTACTGCCAGGCCATCTTCAGGACCGACTCGACCCCCACCGTGTCCCAGATCAACGCTGTCAAAGAGCGTCAAGACAAAGACGAGACGCCAAACACTAAAGCTCTGTTTATACTCGAGACTCGCACTACAAGCATGTACAGAGGCGTTTATGCTCAGTGCGTTGTTCGTTGCAGTATGCTCCGAAACACCAGGAGGCGTACAAACTAAATACTCTGTGGATAAGCAAGAAGTCAACGAGTGGTACCGGATACACTCTTTACATCAGACCTTTATTTAGCTTTTACAAAACGATCTCTCGTATTCTTTCACAGCCTGCAGCAGAAAGCCTCTTCTGTCCCCAGTGTGTTGCCTATTTCTTTCCAAGTATTTCATGTCATGTGTCTGTCCCTGTGGTCTCTCAATGAACAGTTGTAAAGAAGCCCTTTCTTTCTACATAGAGTTTGACTTTTAAAAGTCCATTTCATTTCATTATAGATATCATTTATATTTATTTTAGAGAGAAAAGTTAAGAAACGTGTAATTTAATCAACATTTAAAACGTACTACTGAGGGCTTTTATTTTTAAATGAAAGCAGGAAGTGTTGATTTAAACCCCATCCTGCATGTTCCATAGCACTGACTGCTCATATTTCAAAATAAAAGCCTTGTGTTAACAAATTAATTATTCTGTCCACAGAAAAAAACACTTATTGATTTAAAAATAAGTCTTTACTTTTTTTCATGTCCGTAACATTTTACAGATAACATGTAAACTGAGTAATGTCTTGCTGATATGATGTTAATATACAGGCAATAGATCATTTTCACTGTCTGTTGTTGTGAAAAGCGAGCGGCTCGCGTTAAATAGGCGAGACCTCGAATCTCTAGAAGAGAGCAGCCAAGCCGCGCGTCTCATGTGGGCTGTCTGGCTGCTCTAACCTGACGGACGCCGGGTACGGTCCTGTACGCATGTCATTTTCTATATTGGAGCCATATATATATCATAATATAGTACATTTTCCAGCACTTATCAATCCATCCGTCCCTCACATCCAGGTCTGTACTGCTGTGACCGGGCAGAGAAGACCCACTGCCAGATGGCTTGCCGGCGATCTGAGATCATGGAGGGATGTGGCAGTGCTTTCTGGGTAGCGCCCCCCCCCCCCCCCGACCCCCCATCCCGCCAAGATGGACTGTGCCAAGCTGCACTGCTGCTCCAAGGCTAACACCTCCCTCTGCAGGTACAGCACACCGCTCAGTGGAAGCCAGCACATCGCTGATCAGAGAGCAGGTGGAGGTGAAGTGTGTTAGTTCTTCCTGTTCCTCGGTCACGTGAGATGTTAGATCGGAGTATCAAATCTAATTTAAATAGAAGTCATTTCAAATGTTACTGTGTATGTTGTTGGTGTTAATTCAGGAATGAAGAAAACTATTCATTCCTGAAGCTGAAGTGGACGTACTGTAGTCACCGTGACGTTACCCGTTGGTTCGTGTAGTACCGTGTTGAAGCCTTGAGTTCAGTATTTTGGCCATCGCCATCTTGTTACTGGATATTTATTGTCATGCTAATTTTGTCTACGAATAACAGGCTTGTTTGTAATGTACTCCAGACTCCTTAGAGTGTCTTTTAGTATAACTACATCATGCTACATTGTGAACAACAAATCCATTTTGATATTGTCAGGATGAGAGGTAGTTAACGGAGGTTCCATTGATTTACATTATGATGCGTTCAGGCTCTATTCTGAAAAATGAGTATTTGGCTATGGTAGATTCTAACGTTATCATGATGTGTTCAAATGTAATTGGTAAAATGTTGTTTTTTTTGTTGAGAAACTTGAATAAATCCAGATGTTTAAAGGAGATGTTTTCACAGCAATATAAAATAGATAATAGAGAGAGAATTAAAATTGGTATCGAGAGACATGGAATTCCACTGGTATTGGTGTCGACTACTAAATGTCTGGTGTGGTGACATCACTAGTGTAGGCCTATGGGAACTGACAAAATGCTAAATGAAAACGTTCCAGTGTATCAGCGTTGAGATTCTCCTAAAACAATATGCTACATGGCAAACTGCAGTCCAACAGGCAACAACACCGTGGGATTCCTCGTCGATTCATATGAAACCAGTATCTTCACTCCAGCTTTAAACTGAGCCCTAAAAAAACCCAAGTTGCATTAATGCGTTAAACATTCTAGCTCACTGACACACTGACAGCTGTTGTTGCCTGTTGGGCTCTTCTAAATGCATTCTTGACATTTTGAACAGATAAAAAATGTGTGATTAATCATGATTAAATATTCTAATGGATTGACAGCCTAGGAATTAGTAATTGTATCAGATTACATTTTTCTGGCTTTTTTTTAGTTATCTCTTATCTGTCCTCAGGTCAGATTGTGTGGACATCCTGACCCAGTGTGGGGACAGGAAGCGTTTCCATGAAGGACAAACTCCAGAGGGGATCTGTGAGCTGCTGTCGCCCATCGATGACCCTGAACGCTGCATCCCCCTCCGGACGTACCTCAGTGAGTCAGCACTCGTTCTATCTACACGTAGGGGAGCTCATTCGATTTTAGAACCATACTGCTTTCAGTTCTTCAAAAGCTCATGAAACCAAATCTGCAAGTAAATGGATTAGTGTCCACCAGGAGGCAGAAGAGCACAGACATGATCTCATCTCATGAAGACGCTTTGGACAACATTTGACCTATCTGTATATACATTCAGCAGACACAGAGCAACGCTAGCATCCCATTGGAGTTGTGTTTCTGTTCACCTGACCAGTTTAAGACCAATAGTCACCAGCCTTTTGGCTAACTGTGTCTGCTGTTTGGTGCTGCACAGCTAGTGCACTGTGGAAACAAGCTCTCAGACACTTTCATTTAGTCACATCACTGAGTCGTACACTGAGAGAAGTAATGAACACGTTTGTATTTACTATCAGATGAACTCACTTCACGGAATTTGGTAGAAACATTGATGTCCCCCTCAGGATGAATTCTAATAACTCTGGTGATGCCTTTCCCTCTAGCACCATCATCAGGTCAACATTTAAATGTTCCACTTTGGTTTATGACCAAACACCCGCCGCCTAAAGACATTCCCATCAGCCTCAGAGCTGCTAGCATGGTTGTTCATCCTTGGGTCAAGTCTCAAGTCCAGCGGCTAAAGTCCAGAGGCTGTTACATTCAGGCTTCTTCCCTCTGATTGGGCTCTTTGTTTTGAGGTGTTCACATTTTCACCAAACAAACAATACTCTCATATCTTATCTGACTCATATGTCAGCCGTACGTCTGTGTGCCAGGTACGAGCAGCTCCTGCTATGTGTGTGTGTTCGATGAGACAGTGGATAACACCATTATAGTAATGATGTCATGCACAGAGACGCCACTGAATTCATTCAGCAACTCTTCGACTACAACTGTGCCAAAGCAGTAAAGCAGACTGTACAAAGGTTTTAGTCAGGATAGGACCAGGCTGACTCTCCGTTTGGCCACTTGGATACCCAAAGTCAAATGGGTTTTCTACCTGGCTCTAAAATACTCCTGATCTCCACTACAGGAGGCTATGGGCACACAACGGAGCCTTTGGCCGTGATATGTACCCTGTGCATCATCACATTCTACCGTTGTGCATCATCACATTCTACCATTGTGCATCATCACATTCTACCGTTGTGCATCATCACATTCTACCGTTGTGCATCATCACATTCTACCGTTGTGCATCATCACATTCTACCATTGTGCATCATCACATTCTACCTTTGTGCATCATCACATTCTACCGTTGTGCATCATCACATTCTACCGTTGTGCATCATCACATTCTACCGTTGTGCATCATCACATTCTACCTTTGTGCATCATCACATTCTACCTTGTGCATCATTAAAGCGTTTCGTCACTAACATCCGCTGCCGTCGTATCATAATGACGGAGTCTAGTGAAAGAGCAGTCGGATTCTCTGAACACCACGGTTGTCTTTTCTAATCCTTCTGAATCTCCTCCTCATCTTTCCTTGACCTCATGACGTTTTCCATCGAGGTCCACTCCTGCCCATATATCTAACAGCGGGGATAGACATATTTTTGGTTCATTATCACATGTGGGGTTTTCAGTTATGATAACATTGATTTCCCCTAAGTAGGGGCCTAACGGGCGGACCTATCCCAGTGCCTGTGTAGCTCGCTGTATGGGTTTCAAGGACCACCAGTTTGTCTTCGGCCTGTGCCGCCTCAGTAACCCCTGCGCCGGCAAGCCCTGCCAGAGGACTGGCTGTGGTTGTGGCCCTTATCAGTATAGGCTTTGTTACTGCATTTCATTCACAAATCCTCATCATCATCCCTCACCCACAAGCTTTGACCCCTCACCCATGGTCTAAAGGCTGACAGGAATAGAAATAGAAGGGAGCATTGACAACTTTCCACGTGTCTCTTCTTTTTTTGTTCTGGCTCCTTCTCCAGCTGTTTCTGGGTCTTCCTCTCCCCCTTCTTGTTTCCCGGTTATTGCCGTTTTGCTTCTTAGAGTGCGTCCAATCCAGCTCCACTTTCTCCTTTTCAGCTGTACTTCTGCTGTCTCTTGTTGGGTGCCACACACACACTAATGAGTGGAGGTATGTGGAGACTGGTGGTTGCTATGGTGATAAGAGCAGGGTTTCTTTGTGTTGGAGGGAATTAAAGCTAAAAAGCACTCCGTAGAGTGCTTCATCAAGGTCTAGTAATCCTCTCAGTTAGCTGTTACCTTCAGAACACGGAGGACAGAGCACTAAAAGGAAAAGTTCAGAATCAGATTAGCAGCTTTATTCTCGTCTGGAGTGTGACTTTGCAGAGGAATGATGATAGTCATTTTGCCAGTTGATCTTTTGGTCTGTTTGGTCCAGACCAATGTATCCTGACAACTACAGTATAGTGTCTGCACACTGACTTTTACCTCCTATTTCATTAGTTCTCCATTATGTACTAATGAAGTAACCAGTTTGGTGTCTATCTAGATATACAGCACCATGCCCTATGTAATGATCCGGCCCAAACTAGTGGTTTCAGGGTATACGATACTAGAAAGCAGTACGATACCTTGTTTTATTAGTACCGATACTTTAAGACTGACAGTGTTTTAAAACGAGCCGTGGGTGGCGTGGAGTGCGAGAGCGGTCAAAAACTAAAGTGTAGTGATAACTTGACAACCATATAATAATAATAATACCATAATAATACAGTATTCTTAATATTACACTTCCATCAAGTTGGGGGACAAATAAAATAAAATTAAAACAAGAGCAGCAGAGGCTGCGATGTTGTGACATTTAATCTCTAGTATGGTTCAAAGGGTTCAAATTCCTAATACACCGGATCCTACATTTCCCATAATGCAACTCAGTTGTGTTTTTAATTAAATCTTCTTAAATCTTGACTCACTATGACATCATCAAGTCATCAAGTCTGTTCCATCTGAACGCTCTGATATCCATCAAAACATGGTCAAAAAGTCTATTAGAAGTTTGGCCTCAGGGTAACACCAGAGGAAAGCTCATAGAGTCAACCAAATAATCACCAACACAGACAGACAGAATGTGAAGGAAGAGAAACATACATATACACTCACCGGCCACTTTATTAGGTACAAGGTGTACCTAATAAAGTGGCGGTGCTAGTACCGGGTGGTCTTCTGGCATTTCGTCCACACAACTGCGCTCACTGGAATGTTCTCTTGTTGGGACCATTCTCTGTAACCCTAGAGATGGTTGTAGTGAAAATCCCAGTAGATCAGCAGTTTAATACTCAGACCAGCCCGTCTGGCACCAACAACCATGCCACGTTCAAAGTCACTTAAAATCCCCTTTCTTCCCCATTCTGATGCTCGGTTTGAACTTCAGCAAGTCGCTTCACCACATCCAGATGATGTAATGCATTTGCTGCCATGTGATTGGCTGATTAGCTATTTGTGTTAACAAGCAATTGAACAGGTGTGCCTAATAAAGTGGTCGGTGAGTGTATATGTATGTAGTTGACAGTGCTTGGTGTGCTGTGTTCTCAGGACGCCTGCAGGAAGCCTCAGCACGTTTGTGGCCATAATGGTGAAACCTACAACACAGTGTGTGACGCCTTCTTTGACCGCGTGGCCGTGGACTACGAGGGCCCCTGCCACGCTGTCGGGGCCATGTCTGACGTGGCCCCCGACTCTGCTGCAGTGTGATTCCCTGTCCGCCTCTGTCCACCCAGGCTGCCAGCCCGTCACCCCACCTGGTGAGGAAATCACCATTTTAAATATCTAAATATCTAAAAGACTTTGTATTGTTTGCATTGAACGTCAGACTTCCATGACCTCTGACCCATTATAGTAGCAGTGCAGTTACTGAAGGACCAAATACTGTGACGCACAAGTCCTGTTTCACTGTCAGTCTAACATACAACATTCATCCCTCTCAGTCAGCACTTGTGACTAGAAGTGTGTCTGTATCTGCTGTTTCCCTGTGTTCACAATGTTTCTGCCTTTGTGCCCTACATGGGGCACTTATGCGCACAGGCGCGCATGTTATTACGTCCACGAAAACTATAAACTAACACCGT
The DNA here is from genome assembly GCA_916701655.1 of Sebastiscus albofasciatus. Taxonomy (NCBI): domain Eukaryota; kingdom Metazoa; phylum Chordata; class Actinopteri; order Perciformes; family Sebastidae; genus Sebastiscus; species Sebastiscus albofasciatus. The sequence goes on from CAKAOI010047618.1 coordinate 18,628, forward strand.
GTCCTAACTGGATGCGAGGTCCGACTATCGCGCCGCACCGCGCATCGAGCGCTCTCTGTCCACACTGAATATATTAAATCTGCACTTCTGTCCTACGTCGTACCAGCCTGGAGCTGGAGACGTAACCACTTAAAAAGATGGGTTAGTAGTACTTGCTATATAGTCAACAGCAAGTAGGGTGTTATCTAGCGATTTTCTCCAGCCAGCTGCCACCTTGTGATGGTAGTTGTAGTGAAATGAGGAGGCATTGCACCAATAACTTCTAGAACTACTATAACTATAAGTATAGTTAACAAGACTGTACGAACAATGATTACAACGAGCTGTGACCGGCTGGCAAAGCGTTTTTTGCCCCCTGATCTGACGCATGTTACGTCCTTAGTTTCCTATTGTCAGTTGAACGTGGTGTCAAACACTGGATCTGATTGTTTAGTTGTGTTTTGTGCACAGCATTCCCTCACATGCCTTCCCGAAGCCCCCCCTCCACCCCCCCAGAGTGTGTGTGTGCCCAGCTTGTTAAACAGCAGTAAAAGCCTGAAGCCTGCCGATGCCCTAAACACTGACATGTTAGCTGCTAATAAGACATGAGAATATGAGTGGAACTGTGTTGCTGCACTACAGCTACAGCTTAGCCTGCTGAGAGCCCCCTGTGCCCCGCTTAGTATTTTAGAACACCAGTTCAATCATTCATCGTCCGTCCGTCCGTCCGCCGTCCTTCTGTCCGTTCGCGTGTCATACTTTAGTTTCCGGAGCAGACATTTTGGGCACCCTGGACTTGAGGAAGGTGATCTAATAACAAGCTGCATTTGAAGGCCAGAACTCCTGCCCAGATAATAGCTGCTAATCAGCTGATATTCTGTGTCCATTTGACAGTTTGCTGTATTAATAATGACATCTATTTAGTCACATTAGGTAAATTCAAAGCAGACAGGACTCATATGAAGAGATAGATGAACTAGCTGATTAACTTCTCGTTAGAAACGGGTCCTCCTGCAGCGTGTCCTCCTGCAGCGTGTCCTCCTGCAGCGTGTCCTCCTGCAGCGTGTCCCATGGACAAGAAACAATGACACTTGTGATATTTCATATTTTTGCTGATTCCTTCATAGAACCAATGAGCTTGGAGTTGAGAGTCACAGACAGGAAGTCGGAACATGTTGAGAGATGGACTGGTTTGGGTCTTTTCATGGAACACTAGCTGTCATATTGCTTATTACTAATGAAATACAAGTGGATTCCGCGCCGTGATGCTAATGACACAGGCTGCTGATGTCGGCTACTTTTCATTTTCCAGAACGTGTCACAATGACTAATCCTGGTTCAACCAACCCAGCTCTACTCCCTATGTAGGATATACACCGATCTAATATTCAGTAGGTCCTCCGGGCTACACCTTTCTACGACGATATTTGAGCTCCAGTACCTCTTGATCAGACAACACGGACCAGCCTTCGCTCCCCACGTGCATCAATGAGCCTCGGGTCTGACCCTGTCGCCGGTTCACCGGTTCTCCTTCCTTGGACCACTTTTGGTAGGTCCTGACCACTGCAGACGGGAACATCAGAAATGATGAAGTGATGACCACAAGAGCTGCAAATGCTCTGACCCAGTCGTCTAGCCAGCACTATCTGGCCCTCGTCAAAGTCTCTCACATCCTTAGCGGCCCATTTTTTCTGCTTCCAACACAAAGTTCAAAATGTTCACTAGCTGTCTAATATATCCCCCCCACTGCCAGGTGCCATGGTAACCAGATAATCCATGTTATTCACTTCACCTGTCAGTGGTCTGAATGTTATGGCTGATCAGTATATATATTTATATTTATATATATTACAGTGCATTACTTTTTGTAGGAGCCTGCACACGTTTGATGCTTCAGAATGAATGTCCTTTAATAAGCACTATGTATTATTACTTGAGTTCACTCATGTGATGTTGCAGAGCTGCAGTCACAGAAACAAGACCTACAACCTGAACAGTGCTGAGACTGAACCTCTCTGACAGCAGCTTCTTCTTCTATGCTATACATATACACTGCTAGAGGATGGAAAGAAGGAGAGTAAGAAAGACGTGACGACACGGAGAAATAGCAAGAAAAAGCGTATCATCACCGTAAACATCCTTCATCCACCAAAATGAACTCTAATTATGACAATTTCACACCAATATCTAACAGGATGAAATGATGAAGTGATGACATTTTGAACAGAAGAATGAATAGAAACTACAAACACTTTTCAGAATAACTACATAGAAGCTCCCCTCTAAAAGATCAACCACACTGACAGCAGAATAGGTAACCATGTCTCACCAAGAACGGTTGGATCAGTCATTGATTCTTTGAATGATGAATTGTGAAATCAGCTAAGTGTAAAGATTGAGTCGTTGCAGGAAACACTGGGAACTGTGGGAGGAATGTACAGATATGGCAAAGACAGCAAGTTCGGTGTGCTCCTTCTTTATTTAGCTCATGGTCTTTCTGTCCCAGTACAGACGCGACGCTGTGACCTCACAGCCAGAAGTATTTTTGAAGAAGAACGTTATGCGAAAGAGGTATAAATATACTTTAAAGAGCATTAGAAATAACCCTTTCAGAAGTCAAACTCGATTCCAACTTAAAAGGAGCCTCCTTTCATTTGATTTCTAAAAGGAGAAAAACCTTCACTATTGATCCTGACGCAGCTGAAAGGACTGATTCTGCTGATTGCAGCAAGGTAGCATTGATTGCAGCATTGTTACACAATCAAACCCCAAAATAGAGTGAAAATGAGCGGCGGCAGAATATTTTTGGCATCATCAGGCAAAAATCCCATAATAACCTTTCAGCATATTGTAATTCAAGTGTTCTGAGAGAAAACTAGACTTCTGCTCCTCCTCATGGCTCTGTTTTCAGGCTTTAGAACATCTAGCCTGTGGCAGGAGACTTTGACCAATCACAGGTCATTTCAGAGAGAGAGAGCGTTCCTATTGGCTGTGCTCCGGCTGGTGGGCGGTGCTTGGTATTTCCTCAGCAGATCTCAACATGGCTCCGGGTCACAAACTTTCTCATTTTACAGCTAAACAGTCACTACAAGATGTTCTGAGAACATGTGAGGACAGAAATAGACATTACAGTAACAGAATAGTGATTCATATTTGATCAGCTTTGAGCCCAACTTTCGTAGTGGCCAAACGGCGGTACTGCAACTTCCGTATCCGTCACATGACGCCTTCGGGCCCAGAAAGACTTTTTCCCATAGACATCCACTGGTAAAGAGACGTCTGTAACTCAGAGGATAGTTTTTTTGAGGTGAATCAACTCCCCAGTACGAACACTCTAATAGTCCTTATTTACATCACTAGGTTTTAAAGTTGTAAAACGCACAGCTGAATCCAGAGTTATTTCCCTTCCTCCGTTCACTGAATGAGACCCAGACCGAGGCTGGAGCGCAAGCGTGAGACGGCGTGACGTTGAGACCCTGTGACCGAGTCATGTGACCGAGTCATGTGACGAGCGGACGCTACTGCGATGTTCCATGTGGCCATTTAGGCTTCATGCTCCACTGAGACACTTTCACCCAATGCTGGATCCAGTTCTCTTTATACATCGATGGAGTCAACTCACCCCACCCACCCCATGTTCTAATGACCACCTTTACAGCAGAAATAAGCATGTTTACAGCCTGGTACAGAAAAAGGGTTTTGGTCTCTATAGCTAGGGAGGGTTTGAACATGAAGAACATGAAACATGCATCACTGTTTCATAATAAATAAAGGATGATAGAAATATAAAGGTTAATGGATGTGGTTCATGTTGAGTGAAAACAACACTGCGCCATATGCTGGCTTTATTCCCCAGATGTTTTCAGCTACATTGCCTCAATCAGTGCCGTAATTTAGCTGCAAACATTGTGGGGATAAACAGCATATGGGCGGCTGGGATCGCTGTTGATGCTGCTGGAATATCAATCTGTGTTCCGGGGCTATATCTTAGTTCATCTCTCCAATCCCCTCCAGCTGTCTTGTCCAGCTTCATTTTGAACCTGCAGTTCTTGGTTCTTCCAGTAATGTTCTCAACCTGTAGGACTAGACATTGAATCATTTATACTGCTAAGTCGCACTCATCCGACTGAGACTGAGTGAAGAAGACCCTCCAACCAAACAGTCTGAAGATACTACAGGTGAAACTAGTGAAACATACATTTCAACCTTCATGGAAACAAAAAGATTTCAAGAGAAGCAGCAGATACAAGTATGAAGAGGCAGAATAAATCTCTCACGGACGGTTAAATGCCGCTGGATTTAGACAGAAGAGCAACTGAAGAAAAAAAGACAAAACAAACAAGCTTCTTCTGGTGGCTTTTAGTTTCAGCTGTTACTATATAGTTTGTTCCTTAATTAAAACTCTTTTGTGCAAAAAGCACAACCAGCGAGCCTGACTGAGAAGCTCGACATCGCTTCACCACAGTTATCCCAATTTAGATTCTGTCTTCATTCGATGGCAATTTTGCGCCGACCTGCGGGGATGATGAGCCGAGTTAATAGCTGTTATATTGTATTCTGGTGAACGTGATATCTCAGGAACGCCTGGAGGGAACTTCTTCAAATTTGGTACAAACGTCTGCTTGGACTCAAGATGAACTGATTAGAATTTGGTGGTCAAAGGTCAAAGGTCACTGTGACCTCACAACACACTTTTTTGGCAGAATTCATATGTTAATTCTGACAATGAAAATGAACAGAAGCATTGCAGTCCACATTACATTTTGATTTATTTGAAATATAGATTACGGTTTTAGTTGAAAACTCAAAAAGCTTTATTTGTCTTGTGATAAAGTTTGTTGGTGGACGTTGAGTTGAGGTTATTCAGTGACGGAACAGTAAAGTACAGTCGGGACTTTGGACTCCTGAGTTGAACTTTTAATCAAAGTTTAGAAGAGAGAGAGAGAGAGAGGCTGTGCTCTTGTGCTTACTCAGATGGAGGAAATGGAAGTGCTGACTGTGCTCTCTCGTATATATTCCAGATCGAAGCCTGCAGTAAGGAGGCCGAGATTCCCTCATCAACTACTCCGCATTCCTCACGTCCGAGATCAAGACCTCCTCCATCCAGTCGTCCGGGGGCGCTCCGCCTTCACCTCTAGCCCCCGGCCTGTGCTTCCTCCTGGGCCTCCTCATCACTGCAGTCCTCCAGCAGGGCTAAGAGTGCTGCTCATCCACACCCAGCCCCGGGCATGAGGTGAGTGTGTGTTCGGGCGGTCACAAGCAGGAAGAAGCAACGCCATTTTTTCGACAATCATTCCTATTGACTCACCTGCGTGTCAAACAATCAAGGCGGTGGAAAAGCTCTTATTCTGGAAAGCTTTTGTATGAACAGTGTTATTCAGTGGATGAATTACTCACCGGGTTCCCTCCAGTGAAGTGTGTGAGTGTGTGTGTGTATGTGTGTGTGACCTTTTAAGAAGTATTTGACTCCATGCCAGCAGTGTTTATCCATTAGTCCCAGCAGCAAGCTCTCTTCTGAAAGCTGTTAAGTGGGAACGTAAATTTCATGACTCACTCTGTCTTATTCTGAGGCTTTGTTGTGTGTGTGTGTGTGTGTGTGTGTGCCCACACAGAGATTGGTGTCACTCAGGCCAGACAGACTCTCTGCTCCAGACGGAGTCTGATCAGCATTTAAGTGACATGTTTCAAGCTCTCTCTACATGTGAGGTGTATATACGGACCTAGTGTTTGAACCTCTAACCTCAGCAGTGTTAGTGCTCATGGACTGAGCCAGCTCATATGAGACTAAAAGTGCCGGAAAGTCCATCAAAAAAGATGAAATATTAAGGGAGCCCAGGGGTTGCGGTCCAATAGTCCAAAAAATGTCATCCTCTGTCTTTTCTTCTTCCTCAACCTCAATGGAAAACGTCGAGGTTCAAGACAGATGTGAAGGAGAATCCCACATCAACGGTCTGTTATACATACCACCGGTCTATTATACATAGCGACGGTCTGTTATATATAGCAATGGTCTGTTATACATAGCAACAGTCTGTTATACATACTGTAGCAACGGTCTGCTATACATAG
>CAKAOI010047619.1:0-30862 GCA_916701655.1 Sebastiscus albofasciatus
CAAATCATAACATGGCAAACTGCAGCCCAACAGGCAACAACAGCTGTCAGTGTGTCAGTGTGCTGACTTGACTATGACTTGCCCCAAACTGCATGTGACTATCATAAAATGGGCATTTCTGTAAAGGGGAGACTCGTGGGTACCCATAGAACCCATTTACATTCACATATCTTGAGGTCAGAGGTCAAGGGACCCCTTTGAAAATGGCCATGACAGTTTTTCTTTTTTTTTGTTTTGGAGCGTTATTTAACCTCCATTCCTGACAAGATAACATGATATGGTGGGTACCACAGATTTGTTAGCGTTTTCTAGTTTCACATGATACCAGTATTTTCACTCTAACTTTAAACTGAGCAAAACTACAACCTAAAAATTGCAAGTTGCGTTAATTAAGCAATTAGTGGTGTTAAAACAAATTATATTATTATCGCGTTAACCTTGACAACCCTAGTCTCAATATTTAATTTGTACAGCCAGTATTATAATCATTGTTTCTATATTTTTCCTTATCTGTATTGGCACAGAGGAAGCCATCTCTTCTCATATAATGCCCAGCACCCTGTAAATGATTTGACATTTAACTCAACTGTTCTAGTTAGTGAACACTTGAGAGAACGGGACAGACTGAAGTTTGACATTTTGATTATGACTAATAAGTGCAAGAGAGGGTCATTTAACACAGAATCTATTGAAGCAATGATTGACACAGGCCTCTCTACATTTACAGTCAACATATTTCTGTGGCAAAGTAACCAGATTATCCTGGAGGAGTCCAGTGTGTTACATTACTTACCGGTGTAATATGTAGTGACCTGTAATTACATTTAGAAAGTGACCTTCCTTACCCCACAAACTGAAGACAGAATCAATGTCCTATTTCATGTACAGTGAACAATTAAAAAAACAATAAAATAAAAAGAGAAAATAATCAGATAGACCATAATATGCCTTTTATAGTAAATGTGCCAGTAAGCTTCTCAGCTAGAAAATATTTTCATACAGAAATGGAACATTTAATGTTAGTACTGCTAGAAAAAAAAAGAAGTTTTTCGTCTTTATTGATTATATATTACCGTTGGAATATTTGCTAAATGCCTTCATAATGCTAAACATGTAATTGTGGTTCTATGAAGCCTATACAGTACTATTTTGATATGTCTGAAGTTGAATGTGAAATTTATTCTAAATTATTGTCAATAAATGTTATTAATGAGGAGTCCTGCCCTGTCAGCTTATTTATGTGGTTTCAAAACACACACATATACACACATCCAATAAATGAATGGGTCCGGCAGTCAAGTGGTACGAATCATTTATTGTCAAATTCCATCATCGCACGTCCGCACGCTCTCTCTGTGTCCAAAAGAGACATTACACGTTTACACACTACAGGTCTGACAGTAACATAGTTTGAGGAGTGCGAGCGTGCACGTGTGTGTGTGTGTTGTGATACAGCTGTTACATGCAGTTAGTACTGAACTGGCGTCATGCAGTATGTACAGTCAGTAGTTACATACATCAGCTTTGTCTCCAAACTGATGCTGAATCCATCACAGCCCTCCTCGCGTTCAGAGCTTCCATCGACGCGGCCAAAAAGAAGTTCCAAATTTGATAAATGAGGGGCAATTTCTGTGGTTGATATGGCTGCACAGAAAAGGGCTCTGACTTTTTTTTCCTTTCTATTTAAATAACAAAGATGTAAGATGTGGGTCAAAAAGGCTGAAAAATACTTCCACCTGAACAATCTTCAATACAGACAGACAGTCCTCAGGGAGGTTGATATGAATTATTGATAAATGCTGAAAGGCTTTGGGTAACCTAGGTTTTCTATACATTTTGGTTGCTGCTAACGAGGGAGTTTTAAACTAAAGTCAAACATCTGATTCCGTCTAGTTGAGTGAGCAGATCATTTTGAGTTCTTTGCCAAACTGAAATCCTCAGGAGTATCTACAATCTGTAAAACAAATCTGAAATTTCCCATCTTTTCCAGGGGACTATAAAAGCAGCATCATGACTCCAGTAATCACATTAATTAATCTAAAGAGTATAGAGGTACTGGGATGTAGGTTCAGGTTGTCAAAGTGTTTACAGGATGTAACCAAAGCAGTCGGTGACTCGCAGGTGAGCTGCATACAGCATGTACAGATCAGACCCAGAGTGCAGTGGGGCACCACGTGTCGCAACCAATCAATGGTGCTTCTTCAACCTCAGAGATAATAATAATAATAATAATAATAATAATAATAATAATAATAATAATTGTAACAGCAATAATTTAAAGGGACAAATCAAATCTCAGTGAACTTCAAATGTTCACACACAAAGTAACACAACATGAATTTGTTTGACCTCATTTTACAATTTCAACCCCACGGAGGGGTTAAAAAAAAAAAAAAGAACAATCCCTTTCCTCTCTACAGAGAATCTATGGCTGAAATAATAAAATAAAACAGTAACAGAAAATACAGTTGTGAATACTGTTAAGCAGTGATGCAAAACCTTTAACTCAGGGCATTGAAAAGGGAATTAATGAAGACACTCGGCAAACAAGCCATCATGTAAAAAGAAATGTCAGAACAAAGAACCACAGCTGATTGATAAAGAGAAACCTGAAGTACATAAATGATGTAACTTGAAACCGTGTCAGTTTTTATTCGAGTTCGGGTGGAGTGCTGAAATGAGGAAGTTAAATACATGAACTGTAGTGTTAAATCTTCTGGATTGTGTTTACATGCAGATCCCCTCCATCCAGATCTGGAACTGGGGATGAGTCTAAATAAAAAGACAACAATGAAAAACAAGGAGAATGATGGCCTAAAAACTGGCATATCGACAGTAAAGACTAGCTTAAAATGATATCACCTTTAAATTCCTTGAGAATGAAGTGCAAACTGGTTATGAAAAGGAGCAACCGTTGAAGCGTAACATCTCGTAGTGTTCAACCCACTTTAAGCAGATAATATGGTCTGAGTTTAAACCACAGTTTGGCTTTGGCAGCTATTCTCACATAACAGTATATACACAACAAGCCTCCTCACATAGATATTCATATATCTACCATATATATATATATTTATACTCATACATATATAGATATACAGAATATATATATATAGTTATAAAGGAAAAAAGAAAGGAAAGCTGTGGATCCATTGTATCAGATGACAGAGTGACACTGAACTTAAAAAATACAGCAACATTCTTGTTCGGGTCAAAATACATTTTACAGTAAATAAAAAACAAAATAAATGCAATCAGTGCTTGTCCACATTTTACAGCATGAGCAGAAAAAAGGTCAGAACTGAACCTTATGTAACAAGTGCTTCCTGTTTGATCATTAATTTTCTAGAAAGCGCCTTTTTTTCCTCATTTCTGAATAACAAACAATCCCTCCATCATTACTTTAACACTGATTCTCACACACTGGAAGTTCAAAGAGGGGATTTTCTTCTGGATTCAAACACATTTTTAGGCTCGAGAGACGTTGCCACATCCGCGACCGATGTTCTTGTTTTATCGTTAGCAAATGAATGAGTTTCTATTTACATTTTATAAGGACTGGATAGAAACTGACCTCTGACCTTCTATTCTTATAGGCCTAATGTACTGAGAACAAAAATATACTTTTATCTTGCTTTCTCCATGCAACGCTATAGATGCAATCATTCGGAATTCATTCTTTTTTATATCAAAACTCATGTTTCTGTCTGTACACACACGGACTGACTATAGTACAAATATACAGATTCCCCCATAGCGACCTCTCCTTGTTCTGCGGTTTTCATCTCATTGAACAGTGCATGATGTGGCACGCTTAAGCTTCTTGCAGCCCCTGGTTACACTGGAGTTTGTGCAATTTATAATGTGGCACATAATTATGATGAACTAATACTGCACTGCTGATACTGATTCTACTGTGGTAAAGACCAGCATGCTGCAGCACTGGTTCAACTGGTATCTGAGGTTTTTTTTTTTTTTAGAGCAAAGCCAAGGATATATTCAGCAGCTGTGAGCAATTTCAAAATAAAGTTACAGTGTGATATAGTCCACAGAATGCTAATTACATGTGTTTTTGAGATTAAGTCAAAATTCTACCGATACCTCCGATGGTTTACGCTCATTCCCGGGAACGCCACCCATAATTTTTTCCTGTTGGAAATTAATATCTATGTCCCAACAGTTCATTTTGTTTAATTTCTTGCATATTTAAACACAATTGTGGACCAAATTTCCCCTAAAGTAACGTCTTTCTTGGACTAAGTGTCTGCTTGCTTGATCAGTTCCGACTGGCCCATGTGATCTAGAGAGCTTAAGTCTTATTGGCTGATCCGGAGGAGCGTCGCAGCTTCATGGACATGCGGCTCTTGCTAGTCCGAGGAGACATGGGGGACGCCGAATCGCTCCCGGCCTCCCCAAGAGCCGGACTTTCTCCCCGAAGAATCTCTAGGCAGGAGCCTGAGGAGGAGGAGGAGGAGGAGGAAGAGGTGGAGGAGGAAGAGGTGGTGGTGGCGGTGGTGGTGTGGGGCGGTGGAGGGTGGGGGGGGGCAAGTGAGGAGGATGGATTGATGGGGGGGGATAAAGGAGAGGAGGGAGGAGGCAAATAAGAGAATGAAAAAGGAAGAAGGGACAATAAGAAAATGTCATCACGCCCCATGATGTTCTACTGAGCCAGACTGCACAAACTCCTACAGTCACACAATGACAGACAGAATGACGGACACAGACAGACAGACACAGACAGGACAACAGACAGACAAGACTAGAAGAACAGTCAATTTACAAGCTCTATTTGTACTCTATACTGCAGACCTATTCAAATACTCTTTTAGAAGGGCCAAAAGGTGAAGTGCCATTTACATATCTGTCTGATCTGCAAAGAATTTAAATGTGAAAACAATGAACCTTTTTAACCTCAGTTGGTTGCTGTTTTAATAAACACAATGCTGCATTTAACATTTTTTAAATTCAGTTTGACTCTCCTAAATTCCCTCTGCTTAAACAGCCTTTTTTATGTCTGTAAAGGGAGACTCGTGGGTACCCATAGAACCCATTTTCATTCACATAACTTAAGGTCAGAGGTCAAGGGACACCTTTGAAAATGGCCATTCCAGTTTTCCCTTGCCAAAATTTAGCTTAAATTTGGAGCATTATTTAACCTCCTTCCAGACAAGATAACGTGACATGGTGGGTACCCTAGATTTGTTAGCGTTTTCTAGTTTCACATGATATCAATATCTTTGCTCTGGCTTTAAAACTGAGCCCGCTACAGCCTCTTAAAGGGTAACTACTCCCATTCATTGTCTATGGAGCAGCTCCAGACTTTATACCCGATGACATCACAAGTTTGAGACTTACTTCTCTGGTTTCTGGCTTTGAGAGAGAGTCGCTCATGTTCACTAATATTGAAAGAACTTTACTTGGCCATGGATACAACATATTGGAATTCTTAATTTAGGTTGTGTTCCCCTTTAAAGACAGTAATGTCGGCGGGTCTCGGAGGGTTAAATACTTTTTTATATATATATATATATATATATATATATATAAACGATCAAAGGGTTGGACTGAGGTTGTTAAAGGGCCATATTCGGCACATGGGACGCCAATTCAACAGGCCTGCTATACTGGGTTCATCTCAAATCCCTAAAGACCTCGAGACTTGCTTGCGTCCTAGGAAAACAGATTTTCTGTTCTAAGATGTTTCTTCCCTGTGAGACCTCTGAGACCGTATGGGTAATTAAACACATCATACATAAATAAACTTGTCTTGACAACAAATGTTTAACACCTGCCTTTTGCTAAATATATCAGCTGTTGAGGCAACATATGCTGTTTGGATTTAGTTTAGGCAAAGCGCTGATGTCCCTATCTACACTTCCAATATCAGCTGATTTGTCTCTGGAGCTCAGTTCTCGTTGGCTATTATTGGTGTTCAAATTCATTTTAATTTGATTAAATTTGTTTTGTTTTTTTAATCGGAAAATTTGGAGTAATTTCCACATGAGCTGTTGGGAAAATAGACCAGAAAACTAGACTAGAAGAAGAAAGAAAATGTGAACATTGGGTCTAAAGTCCTTAAGTGATTTTCTATCTCTAGAGCATACCATTCACAGCTAGCATGAAGAACCTTCTGCTTCAGACCCTTCCCCTTCACCCTGAGCAGGTTAAAGCTGTCTACTGGCTTAGGGACCATCATATACATTACACTATGCTCCTCTAGAGGAACAGGAGGAGGAGGAGGAAGGTGAAGATAGGACAGGACAGGACAGGAGAGGAGAGGAAAGGAAAGGGGAGCAATGGACAGGAGAGGACAGGAGAGGAAAGAAAGTTGAGGAAAGGAAAGGAGAGGAGAGGTAAAGGAAACAAAAGGAAAGGAGGAAGGTGAAGATAGGACAGGACAGGAGAGGAGAGGAAAGGAAAGGAGAGGAGAGGAAAAGAAAGGAAAGGAGGGGAGAGGAAAACAGTTGAGTAAAGGAAACAAAAGGAAAGGAGAAGACAGGAAAACAAACAAGATGAAAAAAGGAAAGGAAAAAAGGAAATGAAAGGAAAGGTAAGGGAACAAAATGAAGGAAAGGAGAGGAGAGGAAAGTAGAGGAACAAAGTTGAGGAAAGGAAAGGAGAGGAAAGGAAACAAGAAGAGAGAAGGAGAAGAGAAGAGAGGAAAAGAAACATCATGAAAAAAGGAAAGGAAAGGAAACAAAAGAAAGGAAAGGAGAGGAGAGGAAAGGAGGAGAGGACCAGCAACAAAAAGAGGTGAGAAAATGGCAGCGATGCCGATACAGAAAAGAGTGAAACAGAGATAAAATATAAGGAAAGGGAATAAAATGAAATAGACGAGAGAGAGGAAAAGGGAGAAGAGAGAAGGAATAAAAAGAGGAGAGGACAAAGGAGCAGTTAGGAGAGTAAAGGAGGGATGGTCAGAGAAAAGAGAGAAAATAGAAATAATGAATAAAAACAAAGAATAAGAAGATGCAACACACGTAAAGAGAAAAACAACCCAACACATTCAACAGACAGAATGGAAAGACATAAAGACAAACAGACTGACAACATGTAAACAGACATTTATGATGATACAGAAAACATGTTAAATACATTATCCGTATGCTTCATTTTGCTTAATCCCCACCACAAGTTACTTATTCTAAATGTAACAATACAAACAAGTCTAACTGAAGAAGAAACACAACTTTAAAGTTAGTTTAAAGTTACACATTCAATGTGTGTGTGTGTGTGTGTGTGTGTGCAGTGCTACATCATATCAAAACCAGGAAGAGAGGAGCATACAGAAGGTTAGAGGTAAAGTTCCACCAGGTCAGTGTGACGTCGCAGGTTAACAGAACAAACAGGAAAATGACTGAGTGAGTGAGCAGACAACAGAGCAGAAATCTCACATTGTTATAAAAAGGATGTCTCACTTTCATCTGTGTAGTTTGGTATGAAGCACATCTAGTGCTTAAAGGGACAGTTCACCCCAAAAAAATCAAAACTACATACTTGTCCTCTTACCTGTAGAGCTATTTATCAATCTAGATTGTTTTGGTGTGAGTTAGAGATGTCTGCCTTCTCTCCAATTTAATGGAGCTAGATGGCACTCGGCTTGTGGTGCTCAAAGCGGCAAAAAAATACATTTGAAAAACTCAACAGCGATGTCTCTTTCCAGAACTCATGACCCGGTTACTTGGATAATCCACAGACCTTGTTCTGAGCAGTTTCATGTAGGAACTATTTTCTTTCTAACGAACTACACCCACCAACCGTATCACCGCGCAGAAGGAAGTGTGCATCCACTCATTTGTGCCCAAAGACTATATTTAGTACGATAAAGAAAAAATTACACTTCATTTTTTTCTGAAGTCTTGAAATTTGGCATGGACATACTTTGGGTATGGGTAAATATCTAACTGTACAACTTCACACTTTCTTTAATAGTCAAATTCAGGATTTTTGAAAAATTAGGAAAAACTCACTAACATTGTGTTTATTAAATGTTTTCCATATTAAATATTTTTTACACTGCATATGTGTGCATATCTTTGATATTCAACTTGTTATGAGTTCATAGATATCAAATACTAGATTGTGCTCCTTGTAATTTATGAGATACAACCATTTTCTTATCATACTATATCTAGAATTTGGGCACATGGGACTATTGTTTTTTCCCTAAAATATAACATTTCAAAAAGAGTAGTCCCATGTGCCCAAAAACTAGATATAGTATGATTAGGAAAACTAAATTTCCAATATCTCCAACACTCTGCAACTCACATCAAAACAATCTAGGTTGATAAATAGCACTACAGGTAAGGAAAATATGTAGTTTTGATTTTGGGGTGAACTGTCCCTTTAAGGAATAAAAGTCACACGGTGTTAAATAAACGGTAGATATTTCAGTAAGGCAATCCAGCTGAATATCATCAGCGTTGTTTCCAGATGCCCCACTCTACACTACCTGCCCAGCAGCAAACAGCTGGCAGACAAAGTTAGCGACTTAAGAGACCCTCAGGAGTTGGTGGAGACCAAAATGGAGCTAAAAACAGAGTGAATATTGGACCTCAGGCGGACACAAACACAACACCAAATGAATGCTCATGTTGCTCACAAACTACACCCACAGATGAGCTGAAAATGACACGTCCTTTTATAGAGTATACAACTATAAAAACACATGCAGACCTGCTTAAACTGTGGAAAACACAGAGGAGAGAAACAGATTGAGATAACACAATATGGTGGAGGAATCGGAGGAGAGCACAGGTTAGGCTGAAACGTCAGTAGGAAGAGCCAATCAGAACGGGGCGAGTCAATCATGTGACCAGGCTTACCTTTTTAGCTATAGGCAAGTGAGACAATACGATCTAAAGGAGGGGGGGAACAAAAAGAAAAGGAAAAAATAGAAAAAAATAACAAATAAAAAAGGAAAAGGAAATTAAACAAAATAGAACAGAAAAAAAAATCAAATAAATGAACAAAATAGGTGAAAAAAAAATAAAAAACAGAAAGAGAGAAGAATGTTTGATCATTGTGCTGTTAAGGGAGGGGAACCTGTAAGTTAATATAGGGAGTTGAGATAGAGATATATTGGAAAGGGGGGGGTGTAGTAATTTGTAAAGGTTTATTTCAGAGCACAGGATTATTATGCTGTCCAGTTTTTGGCAAAAACACGAGCCTAATACGAACATTATTAGGAATCAGACAAATTGAGACGTACAGGAAATGAGTGGCTACGAGAAGCCCTAATATCCTATTATCTGACTGACGTTTTGATCCTGTGTTCTGAAATGACATTTGGGGCTGAACAACACGTTGACAACCCGATAAAGAGACATAAGCACACTACTTCTGACAGGAGATTTCAGTATCATACAATATTCTAAATTAACATTTTGGGGAAAATAACAGCGCCCCAGGTTGTGTTTAATGTTGTTCAGCCTCAAAGCAGGTGGATTATTATTGTACAATTATTAATATTTTTGACACAATAGCTGGTGAGAAGAAGAGCAGTTGGACAAAAAAAACAACATTGATCAATTATACACATAATTGGACAAAACACTCACAGTCACACATCGGCTTGACCAGTAAGAAACAAAGTAAAACATCATGTTACTGTATCTCTACAAGTCACAGTCACACAGCTGTATTCCTCTATGCTTCATATACCTCTTTATAAAAGAAAATGTGTAGCTTAGTAGCAGAATTAAATTATTGTGAATAACCGCCACGTTGAATAATTTGATTATGTGTGTGAGTCAAAGGACGATACACTGTTTTAAATGACACTTAACCGGACACATTATAGACAAAAAATGATCAGTATCCGTCTAATAAACTTTAACGGGATACATATGAGAGTCGTACAGTAGAATAGAACTCCCATGTGCATGCCTGGCATCTCTACGGCTGATCAGATGTCAGCTAATTCCTAAGAGATGCTCTGGAGACAGAAGAAGGCTGAGCGTAGCTTTGGACAGAAAACAGAACTCATCAGATACGAGACTGTGAGCTGCCAGTGTGTGTGTGTGTGTGTGTGTGTGTGTGTGTGTGTGTGTGTGTGTGTGTGTGTGGGGCAGCTCTGTCGTTAAAAAAGCAGAGAGAGAAAGAAATGCTGGAGGGTTTGGTACTTTACAATCCAGCATTAGTACTTAAAAGAGGAAAAACTCTATAGTTTACTTTACTTAACTTTGTTCTTAGGATTAAATCCCTACATTAATTTAGAATAAATCATTGGAATATCCCAAAACAAAGGGATAAAATATGTAAGTAAGTATGTTTAGGCTTTCTCATCAGTATCTCATTATTATTAGAACCTTGGATAGTCAGGACACACAATAACACATCAAGTATTCAGTCTAAATATTTATATCTAGTTTGTCTATTACATATGTTTTAGGGCTGATGATCGATTTAAATATTTAATTGCAATTACTCACATGATTTTCCATAGTTAATTGTGATTAAGTGCAAATTAATCACACATTTTTACCTATTCAAAATGTACCTTAAAGGGAGATTTGTCAAGTATTTAATACTCTTATCAACATGGGAGTGGGCAAATATGCTTGATTTATGCAAATGTATATATAGTTATTATTGGAAATCAATTAACAACACAAAACAATGACAGATATTGTCCAGAAACCCTCACAGGTACTGCATTTAGCATAAAAAATATGCTCAAATCATAATATGGGAAACTGCAGCCCAACAGGCAACAACAGCTGTCAGTGTGTCAGTGTGCTGACTTGACTATGACTTGCCCCAAACTGCATGTGATTATCATAAAGTTGGCATGTCTGTAAAGGGGAGACTCGTGGGTACCCATAGAACCCATTTTCATTCACATATCTGGAGGTCAGAGGTCAAGGGAATACTTTGAAAATGGTCATGCCAGTTTTTCTTCACCAAAATTTAGTGTAAGTTTGGAGCGTTATTTGACCTCCTTCAATCTAGTATGGTTGGTACCAATGGATTCTTTAGGTTTTCTAGTTTCATATGATGCTAGCATCTTCACTCTTTAAAACTCACTTTAAAATAAAACGCAAGTTGCGTTAACGCGTTAAAGAAATTATTGCTGTTAAAATAAATGTTTTAAATTTAGTCATTCTATTATATATGTTTTAATGTCACTTGCCTTCAGTTCTAAATTCTTTAAAGGAAGTGTGCTAAGGGACTAGAAATATTAAGAAACTTTGTATCTAGATTTAGCCACTTTGACTGGTTAACTAGCAGTTTTCATGTTGCATTAGTGACCACTTCTGTCAAAGCCTGACACCAAGGTTTTGACTGACAGGTGTAGTTGATGTTATGGTATAATATTTGACTGGTTACCAAGTCAAAGTAATAGCAGTATGTAGTAATATTTGTCTGGTTACTGAATGTTTCACAGAGCTAAACGTTCGTGTCTTACCTGCGTCAGAGGGCAGGTGTGTGCAGGGAGCAGGACTGTAGACTCGAGCAGCGTAATCCTCAAATGTAGTCGGTTCCTGGTGGTGCTGCACGATGTTTTCTAGGTATCGGGCTCTCTCCTCATAGCTGAGGTCAAAGGTCAAGGTCAAACAACAACAATAACAAAAAAGAAACAGATACAAACAGAACAAGAAAGGAGCAAAAATATGAAATCTGGAAGAGGACGGTGATTAAATCTTCTGTGGCTCTGGAGGAGCTCTGTCAAGTCTGACAAAATAACCCCGATGATGTCACCGAGGTTATGTCAGTTTAGGCTTGGAGACAAAAAGCGAATAACGAAAAGTCTGTGTACAAACTGGAGGAGTTTAAAAGATGTGGGTGTTTACCAGATAGGGAGGGTTTAGTGAAAGACAATCCAGTTGCATTATGGGAAATGTAGGACCTAGTGTTTTAGGAGTGTGAACCATACTAGGGACTAAAAGTCAGGATATCTCAGACACTGCTGCACATTATTTGTTTTTGTAAATCTGTATCTCAAAGTCCCCAAACTTTATGGAGACTAAATCACTGAAGTGCCCCTTTAATATCTTACACATTCTGTAACATTTTAATGAAGTTTCACTAGTTTAATGTATCTTTCATTAATCTGCACATTTCAAAATTAATTTAACTAAATATTTCAGAAAAACAAAACATGGATTATATTCACACTAATCCCTTAAAGCTGCTTCTTCTGTCTCTTGTTCATTTACCAAATGTATGCAAGTGCAATAAGAAATTGCTGGAGTAGCCCTCTTACGTGTTGCAGGGTTAGTTAGTCTCTAAATTAAAAAAAATATCTGAAAATAAATAGAAAAATTCACAAGAATAGAGCAGAAAACAAAAGAACAGAAACAGAATAGAAAATAAAATACCGTGACAAAACTGAATTGGACACCATATAAATTACATAATGAAATTTTAATTCCTGTTTAAAATTTGACCAATTTGTTGCTGCATTAAAAAGGTTCACACTTCAATTGCAAATTCCTGTTAATTTTGAAGATTTTTTACTAAGTTGTTGATGTACGATTTATTATTTTAATAATAAAGAACAATTAAATAAATTTATATCTATGGATTTATCGGTCACATTTTGTTTTACAAAGTTAGGAAAGCGATGTTTAAGTCAAGCCTGATGTTACCTTACATATTAAAGAATGATCCCAGTGACCTCCACACGGTGAGGCATACAGCTTATCAATTAAAGTATGGTATCGGATCCGTACTTGGTATTGGCCAATGACTTAAAAGTAAAAAAGAAAAGAAATGAAAAAATGAAAGACAAAAAAAAACAAGAATAAAATGAAACATAATAAAAAAAAAAGAGTAAGGAGAATTTTTCTGATAAAAAAACACTGTTTGCAACACATGCCAGTTAACTACACACAGTATACCTACAGTAGATTTCCAGGTGAATCTATTGAGAACGGTGCGGTCAAAAAATAAATAAATAAAGAAACCAAAGCCCTTTTATCACCTACTATTACAGCCTTCAGCATTGAATTCAAAGAGAGAGAGACGCAGGGCTTCAGCAGAGAGCGGAGTAAATGGAAACCAGGACTTCAACTGTCCATCTATTAGAGATAACCTCATTGATAGAATGACATTTACCCTACTCATACATCCAGCCATAATGACAGCCATATGCAGCCGTTATAGTCTCCTGGACACACACACACACGCACACACAAGCACAACTCGGTCGCATCATCTCCAAATAGTATTACCATTTGCTCAGTGAGCTCCAATAACCGTGGGTTTTCAATGAGAGCAGAGTGTGTGTGTGTGTGTGTGTGATGAGAGTGGTTGTGAACAGGCACGATGTGTGTAAGTGCATGTGTCCCTGTTTGAGTGTGTGATGGGATTAGGCCAATGAATCTTCAGAATGAAATCTGTGTGTTTGTACCTCAGTGTGCGTGTGTGTGTGTGTGTGTGTGTGTGTGTGTGTGGGGGGGTGCGTTGTGAATGGGTCGGCCATCTGTAATAGCTCCCATGGGTTTTCTATTGGGTTAGAGCGCTGGTCTATGGGCCTCAGAAGGAGAAAGATTCAGGTCTAATGGTAACTGATCCAGTTAGAGACAATGATAATAACAACAATATGGCTCCTTTAAAGTGGAGGGACAGACTGCGCTGGCAGAATTAAAGAGAAAGGAAGGAGGGTAGAGATGGGGAGGGGAATGAGTGAAAAAAAAAAAAAAAAGCTGGCAAAGCACAGAGGAAGAAACTTAAATAAACTTTGGACAGATGACGCAGTTTTGCTATAACGTTTTTACTGAAATCAACCATACTTCATTTCGCAGGAACTTCGAGGACTTTAAGATTTTAAAATAGCAGTACTTCTTTCAAAAATACTTTTACAAATGCTCACTTAAATCATACTGAGAAAGGCAAAGAAATGAAGAGGAGAGAAGGGAACAAAGGCGGGAGGGGATGGAGGCTGGAGGTGCAAATAA
Organism: Sebastiscus albofasciatus; assembly: GCA_916701655.1. Taxonomy (NCBI): domain Eukaryota; kingdom Metazoa; phylum Chordata; class Actinopteri; order Perciformes; family Sebastidae; genus Sebastiscus; species Sebastiscus albofasciatus. The sequence continues at coordinate 13,908 of CAKAOI010047619.1, forward strand.
AAAGCGAGATGCCGAGGGAGGAAGAGAACTTGTAAAAAAAGACGGGGAGGAAGTAGCGAGGGTGAAGAGGAAGGAGGGTGAGAATCCCGCAGCAAGTCACAGTGGAGGTGAAAGGGGGAGGACGGCGGGTGAGACGGGGCAGAGAGGATATTTAAGTAACAACATGATGTGTGTGTGTGTGTGTGAGTGTGCGTGTCCCGGAGAGAGCTGAGAGAAGAGCAGCCGTCACACACAGAGCGTCAAGCCAGTGTCTCTCACGCCGAGTCTCTATGTGATCTCGCCGTTTGCCTTTTCCTGCCTCCCGCTCCCCCTGCATCACACTTCCCCCCCTTAGGTGAATGAGTGTGTGTGTGTATGTGTGTGTGTGTGTGAGAGAGATGTGTGGATGTAATGTAATTAAGACCAAGAACTATTAAATATTGCTGCAAACAACACATAATTATCTTTATATCGTGTTGAAAGAGTGTGTGGTTGTATAAAGGAAGCTGTTAGGAAGGAAATACAAAATCTGTTAACAGTATCCTGCGGGTTTCTTAGAAACGCACTGTCTGATAAAAAAGGCCACTGTTTCGTAATTTCTGAGAAGGTGAAAAGGTTTAAAGGACACCTGCTGGAAAGAAGGAAGTCTACAGTGGCAGGGGGAAACTGAAAGACAGAACAAGGAGATGACAGAGGCATGGTACCACTGCTGAGATAAATGACAAAAACATCGCTTTACTTTTCCATCTCTTTCTCCGTCTGCATCCGTTAGGTCTCTCTCTCCTCTTTCTTCCTCTCAGCGTGGGATTCTGCCTACGTCACCGTGTCACAAACACCGGCTCCCCACCGGCAAGGGGGGCAACGTCAAGAGAGAGAGATGGACGCTCTCTTGATGCAAAACCTTGACATGAGCAGTAAAAATTCATATTTGGGATAATTAAAAGGCCCTGCGCAACCACACGGGTAGTTGAATGAGTCCTTGAATCCCTCGTCTGGGAGTCTATGGGCTTTTTGAATGGGTTTTTTAGTTAGATGCCTGAAATAAGGTCTGTGGTTAACACAAGCGTAAGAGATTTTAACGTTTTTTGTAGCAATTACTATCAATTAAAAAGCAGCTAAGAGGCTGAAGTAGGCTCTTGCCTGTGTGACTCGTTCCAAAAAGTCTAAAAGTCCAGATGTGTTTTCCTGTTTATTAAATGAAAGGAATTACAAACAATAATGTAGGCTAACTGGAAACTAAACTAAAAAGAGCAAACAAAGTCCGAAAACTAACTAAAACTAAGCGAAAATGAAACTGAGACGTCATAACTAAAATAAAATAAAAATTAATTGAAAATTCCAAACTATTATAACCTTGGAAGAGAGCCTTAATATGTTTATGAGAGAATGTATATATCCAGCTCATAATACCCAGGGATATTTGACATTCCTCAGAAGATATGATTCATGTCAACATGGTAACTTGTTTAAAAAGTCAGGAAAAGCCTAGTCTTACATCCTATCATATTGACTTTTGTCTTTGATCATGGTAACTCTAGGTCTCCTTACTTCTTTCTTCTTCTATTAATTCAAAGCAAACTGCTGTGGCTGCTGGCAAAAACACAAACTGCATCACTTTTTTTAACACAAAGGGAATTTTACACCCCAACACTGGCTAGTTTTCAAAAAGAAATTAAAGAGCTTTCTTTTTAATGAGGTGTTTGTTTGTTTTTACTGTTTTACGGCTAATAAATATTTCATCTATTTGAGACTGAAAGTTCATTGTTGACGTTAGAAACACGTTTAGCAGCAGGTTTGGAGCTTTCGATCAGGTCGCGTTTTCTTTATTGTCATCATTTAACTGTGTTCCTGTAGTTTGCTTAACTTTGTTTCCCAGTTTTAATCCTGTTTGTGAAGCATTTTTGACGTGCATCTCTGCATAAAATTATTTTTACTATCAAAAACCAATGAGAGGTCAAAGAAAATAGACTTGCATCACGCTCACACATCTCTGCCTTCATCCATCCATCCCTCCATCCAAATGGCAGTCGTCGCTATGAAATCTACTGTAATTGAATTTCAGATGGCTCCTCTTATTAAGTCATTAGCAGAAAAATATCTGTCTTTCGGAGAGAGAAAAGGAAAGAAAGAGGGAAAATTATAAGGGGAGGAAGAGGGAAAAAGGGCTGGTGAGGGAGAAAAAAAGGGAGAAAAGCAGAGCAGAGAAAGGCAGACAGGAGAAAGATAGAGGAGAGAGGGGGCGGACAAAAAGCCTCTTTTGTATCGAGTCAGAAACTCATTTTCTTGTGCGTGGCTGAAAAGAGAGGAGAGAGTGAAGTGTTCGTGCCTTCTCCGTCTCTCTCTCTCTCTCTCTCTCTCTCTCTATTTCAACCCTTTTCTCTCCCTCTCTCTCCCGCAGCGCAGTTCATTGTGACGCTGTTCGACTCCTGCGATCACTTGAGACTGAGGGAGACTGGAGGAGGAGAGGGGAGGAGAAAGGGAGCTTGTTAGCCCATTAGGAGCTGGGCCTACCGCTGGGATGTGTGTGTGTGTGTATGTGTGTGTGTCAGTGTCTGTATGGTGGATTGTGTCTGTACGTAGAATATAGTGTGAATATGCTGTATATTTCCTTGTGAATGTACAGGGCCTACGGCGAGCGTTCAATACAAAGACTATATAAAGATGGACGACGTGACAGCTCCCCAAAAGTGAAGCCAAAGCGTCTTGATCGCCCCCTGGTGGCTGGCTGCAGTATAGGTCATAAGTCCCGCCCCCTCCACGTTAGCTAATGGGACATGGGCCAAACTAAAAACTCAAAACAACATGTCAAATACATTTTTCCCAAAGATGATTTCTGTCATTTTAGGCAGTTCTTGTCAGGCTGATGTATGTTCAAATGTTAATTTTTCTTATAAGTTTTGGTTTTAATTAGTTATTTGTTGCTATAAAAAGGGGGTAAGATGTCATGATTGACAGCTACTCTGAGCGAAATAGTCGCCGCAGAGTTGGAGGCTCGGGAATGTACGTACGGTAGAGTAGGAACGTCCTGAGGAGATGTTATTTTAACTTTACATAACTGTGATTGTCTGTTTCAAACATAAGCATAGCAACATCTCCACTGACAGTAAAGTTAGCCGGCGCTGTCGGACCGCCATGTGTGTTTAAATCCACATGCAGATAATGTTTCTGAAACACAAATCACCAGTCTATGTAATAGAACATGTGTCAGCTTGATCATAAGTGTAGATACAGAGATATTATCGTTAGTTGTTGTGTCTTTCTAGTCAAACAGCTACCGTGGCGCTAACGTAGCAGCTACGCGAGAAACACCTGCAGCTGTGCTCGGCTCGTGATTGGCTCGGATGGGTGCGTGGGCGGGACCTCGATACAGTAGCTCCACCCCCCGACCACCACTACTGCGCAGACTCTGGCTCCAAATGACGTCAAAATCTCAAGATGGCAGCTCATGTATCTGGGATATTTTGGCTTCACTTTTGTACAATGGGAGGAAGTGGAGACGCGTCATTCATTTCTATAAACAAATGTCAACCACACTGATTTTTATGACCAAAATGGGTTAGCTTATATTTTTTTCTAATTTACATAATGATCCAGAGTGACAGAATGGCAATATATGTTATTTCAATTTAAAGTTTAACAAAGTATTTTTTTTTTTAAGTCATTTTTGGGCTTTTTTTTGCCTATATTGGTAGTGACAGAGAGATTTTGAAAGGGGTAGAGAGAGAGGGGATGACATACAGCAAAGGGCTACTTTCATAAAAAAGTATTTTTAAAATAAAAATAAAAATGTTAAAATGTGGTCAGGATTCAGGTCTTTTCCTGTGTCAGTCTTGCATAAAGGAACATCCAACTTTGTTTGGACTGCCATGACATGCGTCTACAGCTCAGCTGGAGTCTTTATACAGATCTGTATCAAGAGACTGGATTATGATTTTAAAAGAAACATTTCAATAAATGGTCCAGAACACAAAAGTAATTGAATCATCTCGGGGGAAAGAACTTTTTAATAAAAGAAAAAATGTAAATGTCAAGGCTCTCTTTAGAGATGGTCATCTGGTTAAACTATGCTAAAAGTACTCCGGGCATGTCATGTATTCAAATCAGATATTTTAAATGTAATTTCAAATATGTGTGGATTCTTCCCTGTTCACAAGGCTGGATGACACACGTTCACCCGTCTAGGTTGACTATTAATGAGGGTTAAAACTGTGTCGGTCTGAATTGGGTATAAGAGACAGAACCTCTCCTAGTTGCACAGGCTGCCATACAAACATTGCTTTATTCTTTTATTATCAAGTGTGTTGCTTTCACAAGGGCAGGACTTCAGTGAAGAAAACAGAAAAATAATTCAATAAATGAATTCAATATCCTGTCTCTCCCCGTCTGGAACACACATCTCAAAATGTCCATACAGCAGGATTCTCTGGATGTAAATATAGAGCAGTGGAATCCCAGAGGAGAATATTCGGCCACGTATGCAAGTTATGGTCACTGACATGTATGGACTTTGTACATCATTGACAGAAGCTACAATGCTGGTGAGAGCAGATCGATAGCCTTTGAGTGAGAGTCCTCTCCACTGTTCAAGTGGAGCTGCTTGGTGAAGGCGATGCAGATAATGTCTGACATTACTTTCAATACCGCCAGTCCCGGTTATTATTCACTACATCTACTGCTGATGAATATAACAGATGGTTTAAACCTTTCTGTGAGAAATAGAGCTAACTAACTAACTAACTAACTAAAAAGACTTAACTTAAATAATTTAAAAGGTATAATATGTAAGAATTTCCTAAAAAACAATGTATAGACTGAGCGAGCAGGGTATGCAGCCCGTTCAGGTCGTCAAATACCGCCGCTTTGTCACGACCCTCGACTTCTGATACCGAGGCCCAAGTCTCCCTTTAGCTGTCAAATACAAAGCAGCCAGATTTGGCGGATGTATACTTTTCTTACTATCAAATTTTTTTTTTATTACTATCCCACACAACGACCAAAACCAACAAGTAAGTTACTCAAAAAGGAATAAACACTGCATTTGTTGAGGACTATTTTCAGGTGCGAATTAATACACATGGTGCTTGAAAAGTATATTTCTGACAGCAGAATGGTGTATACATATAATTGACTCAAACAAACTACAGCTCCCGTGTTCATCGTAATAAAAGGAAGGAAAAGGAACAAGTCACCCAGTGCAACGATGTGGCTCACCGCTGGTTTTTCACTGGCAATGGAGCTCTATGGCACAGATGGATACACCATATCAGGCTTTGGAGTACACGGGTAGTGCTTGCTAGTATGATGAAGTCAATTAAGAATGTTGCCTTATTCTTTACCCATTTTTAATGCAGTAACAAAACAGGGAAAGGAACCTGACAATGACACATTTAAAGCCACACAAGGAAACTCTGCACGTGGCTCCGAATGTTATCTCGTCAGTTGAATGTAGACAGTCCTCTCAATGCTCACAAGCCCAGCTGGTCTGCTTTATATTGAGAAATACCAAAGCGATAAAGAGTTTAGAGGAGTCAACACTGACGGGTCCAGCTTTCTCTGAACAATGTTCACGCACTGCTAATTTAGATTTTCCCGTGATGTTTTTTATGAATCATTTCCTCAGGTCAGACATGTGAATGAATCCCACCACAGTTCAACTGGGTGAAACACCAATTGTGGTGAAATAGGACAATCTATCCTATCGTAGCAACAACTGTGATTTCCAAAAGGTAAAAAAATATATTAAAAGCAACAACACAACTTCTGTTCATTCCCTAAAGCTCGTCTACAAGACACCTCTCCTCAGAAACACACACACACACACACACACACACACACACACACACACACACACACACACACACACACACACACACACACACACACTATCTCACTCTGCATCTCACACACACACAAACACATACACACCCTATCTGTCCCCTCCACCCCAGGCATTGGAACAGACAACAGAGAGAAGGACATCAGAGGGATAATACAATTGGAAAAGCTTTACAGCGTGTAATGATAAACCTGTGTGTGTTCGCGTCTGTGTGTGTGAGTGTGTGTGTGTGTGTCCATGCCCAAAGGAAAAAGCTAATGGGTTTATATCTTTCTGCGATAGCAATGATATGGAGGCTTTGTGATTTCATTAAGAGTGTGTGTGTGTGTCCACGTACGCCAAAGATGAGGACAGAGATAGGTTGGTCTAATGCACTACTTATTGTTAGCGGCCGATGTGTATGAAAACCACGCACACACACGCAATCGGATTTAGCCCCTATTCATCTGCTCTTTAACCCAATGCAGAAACAGAGGCCGAGGAGAAAAACAGACGTGATACATTAATTGGCCCCTTGTCACCCCACTATTTCACCCTTTGACATGTGTGTGTGCGCACAGGGTGAAATAAACACACACACACACACACACACACACACACACACACACACACACACACACACACACACACACACACACACACACACACACACACACACACACACACACACACACAGACACACACACACACCCTCCTCCTTGTCACCACTGGGGAGCCCTAAAGCTGCCAGCGCAATTACAAGCTTTATTTAACGGACACACACACAGCAAAGTGCACAAACACACACACATTGCACACACACACAGCATGGGTGTTGGTGAACGTCACAGAGGCCATGATAATAATTCTCTGATTAAGGAGATGGATCCTGTTCTTATCTGCAGGCTCTAACAACAGTTAGACGATATTTATCCTCCACACATACATACAGACACACACACACACACACACACATATATATATGTGAATCCTTAATATGGATATGAGAGGTGGCACAAAAAATAAAAAATATTTGCCGACATCCCTGCTGTTTTGTACAGATGTTAACTTCAAAGTTAAGGACAATTTACTTTCCATCTTTCCACTTATATGCCTTAAAGGTGCTTTATACGATATCCAGAGCATTAATATAGCGGCAAACAGCTATTTTCTATGTAAAGATATAGAGGAGTAATGTCTACCTGAGCAGAGAATGAAGTCACTCTCTCTCTGTGTGTGTTGTAAACTGAGCTTCCCTGTGCTTTATTTACATAGCCGGGCCGGTTGTGTGTGCATACTAGTGCATGTGAGCGTGCCCCACTGGCTAGCTCATGGTCACCACTCTGCTACACTGCACTCAGACGGCGGTTACAGCTGATAACGCAGTTCCGGCCAACGATGTCGTCGCTGAAGCGACCCCCAGGTTAACATGGTTGTCGTTGTTTGCAATGTAAGCAATGGATGTATAAAGAAAACTATAGATACAGTGTTCGAGGCAAGGTCCCATTCACTTCTATGAAAGCTGCTCAGTGGCACATGAAGCAAAAAAAAAGCTTAACTTCCAATTATAAAATCACCCGGATCTTCCAGTAATCCTCCGTGTTCATTGGGCCCATAGAGCAGGCGCAGTAGCCCTCGGTCCAGCCTCAGTCTGGCTCTCATTCACAAGAACGGAGGAAGGAAAATAATTCTGTATTTGGCTATCAGTGCATTTTACAACTTTTAGGAACTAATGATTTAAATGAGGACTAATCAATTGTTTGTACTGGGAAGTTGATTTACCCACAGAAAGAATTACCCGCTGAGTTGCAGACGTCTCTTTCCCAATGTAAGTCTATGGGAAGAAGTATTTTTGGGCCCAATGGCATCACGTGATGGACACAGAAGTTGTAATTCCACTGTTTGGCCACTATGTCAAATTTGCTTCAAAGCCCAGCACATTTCCATGGGGCTTGTTAGCACCTTTAGCTGCGAGCCACCGGCTCAGCAATCTCCATGTTGAGAGCCGTGTGAAGGCAATAGATATGCTCTGAATTTCATATTGAGCACCTGTAACACTCAAAATAACTTGGGGCAAGTAAAAATAAGACAATTCCCCAAAAAATGTGCTTATAAAAGTAATCAGTTTTATAGCACAAATTAGGAACATTTAATAAAACAGAATATATATACTGTATATTAGAGCTCAAATGATTCATTATTTGTGTAGTCAAAATTAATTGGAAAAAAAACTCATTTGTAAATTTTCATGATTTCATAATTTTTCAAGCACAAGTGCCAAACATTTCATGGCTCCAGCTTATTAAATATTTTTCTTTTTTCCTTCTGCAATGATAGTGAACTGAATAGTTTTTGGGGTTTGGGTTGGATGAAACAAGCAATATGAATAGGTCATGATTTTCTGAAATTGAAGACGGCTGTTTGTTAGAGCTTACGACACACACAGTTTGCCGTACTGCACTCTATCATGGTCGTGGTCGTCCGTGACATCCCACCCTGAATCTTAAACACCTTGTCACATAAAAATAGTTACATTCACACACCCCGCCACAAAGTGCATTCACGCATTTACACCCCCACACACACACTGCAGATTAGCTTGTTTACCAGTCGGCGGGGGGTCCGCTCCAACAAGGCGTGATCAAGCCACTGATGGCTACAACTCATGTGTCTGCACAGCTCTCGGTGACAAGGAGCGTACGTGTGCACATAAACACACACACACAGAGACACACTGGTCATTACATGAATCATATATTTAGGAAATTAGACCAAAAAAAAACCCTGGATAGAACATGAGTAATATCTAAAGTAACACTCCTCATAAACCAGCAATTTGCCTTTTTCTTTTTGATAATTCAGGTCTCAGGTGTGCGTGGTGGTGAATGCCTAAAGGAGACATGTATCTTTGAGTTTATTGCTACACTGAGTTAAAACATCAGTGCATTTTGCTTTTGTGAGACACACACCTGTCAGTAGTTGTAGTGAGTCCAGGGCTATTGTCTAAAGATTTGCTGTGACAAGAACATTTCTTGCTGAAAAGTGAGGTGTTATTGGTGGTTATATATTTTAATCAATGTAATCAATAGCCTGTAGACCTGATACTGTAGGTCTTCTGTCCATCCATACACTTCAGCCTGCACACACCTGCTTTACTGTAAACCCACAAGGGATTAAATCCACTATCTTTAAGTTAGCTGGGAAGGTGAACGTTAAAGGGATAGTTTGTGGTGTTTTGAAGTGGGGTTGTATGAGGTACTTATGCATAGTCAGTGTATTACCTACAGTAGATGGAGGTCAGCACGTCCCCAGTTTGGAGAAGCAGACAGGAGTACTGGCACGGGAGCAAAGCAATGTACTGCTGTGGAGGGGGGCAGCAGCAAAATGTATTTTAGCCACTTAAAATATTAAATATCAGTCGAAGTGAACGCTATATTTAGAATATTTTCACTGCTTTACCTTGCCATCAGACAGCCCTTTCTGACTGTGAACTAAAGCCTTTATATCCATCTATACTCTCTTAAAAGACACCAAACTCCATTGACAAAAACAGTAATTTTAACTCGCAGAACACAGGAGTTGCTGGTCTACCGCTGCCTCGATTGTTAGTTTGTTTGTGTTGTTGTGTGACTTTGGTTAATTCGAACTAACCCACTGTCTACAGCACTATATTGAGTTACATTATGGTGCATTCAAGCTCTGTTCAGTAAACATGTATTGGGTAGAGGGTAAATTCTAACTTTATCATGATGTGTTCAAATGTAATCTCGTAAAATTTAGTTCTTGGGAGAGAAACTTGAATAAATCCAGTTGTTTGAAGGGGATGTTTTCACAACAATAGCTTGCTATTAGAGAGGGAATTATGACCTGTTTAACTTCCTAACACCAGCTCTAAACAGCTTATAATATATAATTAAAACTACTGATGCCAAGATTCTTTTAATCAAAGCAAATATTTAAATAATCATAATCATTCCAATTATGTTTTTATGCAAATAAACACTATAGGTGACAATAACAAAGAACAGTACAGTGCTGTGTACAGTACCCTCCCAGCCCTCGAAAAATAGGGCTCCCCGGAAGCTACGGTGTTATTCTAACACTGTAATTTACCTTGCACATAATGTTTTTTTGTGTTAAATATACTGAAAATTGAATGGCATCCGATCTAAAATGTTATTCCTTAATTTATCGCGTAGATTAAAAAAGTGAGAAAAATATTTCAGACACTGACTATGGATAAGTACCTCATACAAACCCACTTAAAAAAAATCTGAAGTTCTGAACTATTCCTTTAAGCAAAATTCAAGCCTTTTTTTTTTTTTTAATTTTTAGATGTATTTTTGAAACCATCATGTTGATCTACATTATGCAGATGTTACAAAGCGTCAAACACGCTAGCGCTAACATGTGCTTGTGAAAAAGACTGAGATCCTGAAAGCATCTCTCACTCACACACACACACACACACACACACACACACACACACACTTCCCCAAGGAGAAGTGGGAGAGATTAGCCGTGACCCCCTCCTCTTCACCCTTTTCTTTTCATTTCCTCTAGCTGCCCGACGGGAAACAATTAACCACAATCACCTCCCCCTCTGCACACATTCATTTCCTTACCCTCGCTAATACACAGACCCTTAACCTAATCCTAATTGTATCTTAAAGCATCAAATACCACTCAGCGTGTGGTGTTGATTTGCTGTCAATTTCCCGGATTGGCTGCTCATAGAACACTGTGTTATTAACAAAGAAAGGACGGGTACAAATATATTTATAGTCATCCTTAATTTACAATATGAAAAGGACGCAGTAGTGGTCTTATGTGAATATATGTTTCTTCATTATTCTAAAAAATCTTCTAAAAAACTGCATCAACAGTTATAATTAATATATCCCTGATGTGCACAATTCCATCCTATGCAGCAGGATGCGAGCTGAAGACAGGCAGCAGTGCAGCTTTTTTTTTGGTGTCAAACAGAGAGCTCCTTCCATGGCTGACGGGTGGAGTGGAGCTCAGCGGAGGTTAAGGATAACATGACCCCATTTCAGCATCAGCAATCGCAAAATGTCTTCAATTTGTAAGGTTTTGCCCTCACCTTTCCGCCATGGTGAGGAACACACACTCCTTGTCACACGCAGCAGATTGTAGCCTTAGTGGGACAATAGGCTCTATTGTGGGAGCTGGCAGGCCGCTAGGCGTTTGGCTGCTCTCGGTGCGTGTGTGTGAGAGTGAGAGTGTGTGTGTGTGTGTGTGTGTGTGTGTGGATATGGGGATAATAGCGCTACATGCCCAGAGCTGCCATCATTTCACTGGGAACAGAGTGTGAAAAAGAGGGAAAGGCAGTGACACACACACACACACACACACACACACACATGCGCAGAAAACACACACACACACACACACACATGCGCAGAAAACACACACACACACACACACAAACACACAAACACACACACACACAAACACACACCGCATCGCTATCACACTGAGCCATATGCTGACCCCAGCCTCAGTGCAGCTATCTCTGCCAATCAACTACTAGAGGGGATGTCCCACACACACAGACGCGCACACACACGCAAAAACACACACACACACACAAACAATAGCTCTAATCCTCAGAGTGAAATATATACACATGCAACATAAACACCATGAGATACACAAGTGCAAATGGAGTGATATACATTTGAAAATTCATGCACACAAACACACATACTTGCTGGAACTTGTGTGTGTGTATGTGTGTGTGTGTGTGTGTGTGTGTGTGTGTGTGTGTGTGTGTGTGTATGTAGCAGCTTAGTGTCTCTCCAACATTGTTCCCCAGAACCACAATCACCCAGGAGCAGATGGAGGACGGCCACAGCTTGCTCTTTCACTCACACACACACTCGTAGACTAAACACCAACTAACATGTATACCCTTACACACACACACCAACACCTATCATGTACTCTCTCTCTCTCTCTCACACACACACACGCACACACACACACACACTTAGTGTTATCAGATGACAGAGAGCAGCTGTAGGAGATTTACAGGTGAATCTTGGCCAAAGTGGCCAATCAGTTCACAGAAGCTCTGCTCAAAGAACTCATGGTCACATTACTCTGATTCGGAGTAAATAGTAGATTCTTTTAAGTAGATTTATGTTCACATTAAAGGTCCAGTGTGTCGGTCCTTTTTTTTCGTTACCTGAAGGCCACCGTAGTTCTCTGACATGTTTGGAAAGGGAGGAGTGAGCGGAGCGGTATTCACTTGGTTGCAATCGCCAACCTCACCACTGTATGCCACTAAATCCTACACACTGAACCTTTAAGGACCAATTTCAATCAATGCTGTAATTATCGTGGTCCAATATATATTGAAAAACACTCCTTTCTTTTTACCTGATACTTATTTAATCATATCATTTACTTCCTATAATTAGCTTATTATGTTATAAACTGTGCATTGTCAGTCCATTTTCTAAATGTGTTAAGCCATCTCTCAATACTTTTTTTTGACTTCCTGATTTCTTTTCTGTGACTCTCGTAATTAGAACTCTAGAAATCTAGTAAGGAGTAAAAAAAAAAAAAAAAAGTGCCTTTGTTGGGGACAGTGCAATACCGTGGCTCACTGATTCAGGACAACAATGGAGCTCTATGACACAGAGGAAGAAAACACACCAGGCTTTAGTAGTAAGTTAGTCAAATAAATTTTTCATCCAAGGTTGTCTCGTCTGACAGGGTGTTTGTGCAGAGTTTCAGTCTTAAAATTCACCTTTCAGAGCCCCTTTGTTGCACTTTTTGAGGTATAAATTTTGGAATTCAACATTTTCCTGATATGACCCGTACACAGCGGCGATAGGTTCAGGGACTCTGCTGAGGTGACACCAAAATATCACTCGGCGGTCTGCTCCTATCTATGAGTTTAGAGGGATTGATTCCACTATGTGATGGGCTACAGGAAGAACCCACCTTTCTTTACACTGACCACAGATTTACTGCTGCTGTGTATACGAGTCATCAGAGGGTAGAGAAGTTTTAAAACCTGGTGTGTATTGCATTTCATTGTGAATATAGCGAGGCCCCTGTATGGAGACGGGCAGTAATGTGTGTGTATGCATGTGTGTGTTGGGGAGTCTTGGATTGCTTTTTCTTGCTGCAATGAGCTGATATGTGAGATAGAGCTGTGCTCACACACAGCTGCCCCAGCAGTCTGGCACTCTGTGTGTATGTGTGTGTGTGTGTGTGTGTGTGTGTGTGTGTGTATGCTGCTGGATGGCTCTAGTCATGGTGAATGAAAGATCAGAGAGAGAGAGAAGGCAGATGGACCGCCCTGAGGGCCAGGAGACAGAGAGAGAGAGGGAGGGGGGAAGACAGACAGAGATAGACAGAAAAAGAAAGAAGAGAAAAATGCCAGTTAACCACTGACACACTTAGTCCTGCCAGCCTTCTTTCCATCTCTCTTCCCCCATTTGCTTCTGGTGTCAGCCCCCTTCTGTGAGGATACTAGATGTCACAGCGCGGCACTCAGAATCACACACAGCCTGATGCGGGACTTGAGGGCCACACGAGGTCATCAAACCCTAATGTGCAGCGTGTGCGCTAATCTCCAGGAATGTCTGGTTTTATTTTATTTTATAACAAACTGGTAAAAGCTATACATTATATTAACATCATCTGTTGCTGGTCCTGTACCTCATACCTACTGTATGTATTGCTTTATTGTCTTTTAAATTCAGTAGTTATGGCACCAGATCAAGAACTTGACTAATTCAGTTTCAGATACAATACAGCTCACAAAACACAGCGAAATGAGCATTTTTACATACTCCCACATGTCCTACCATGAAATAAAGTGTGTGTGTGACACTGTAGGCTACATTTAATAAAAGAAGACAACTTTACCTCTTCTTTCTTCTCTGCTTCGACAGCTGATCTGCTCTGAACACATCTAAACGGTAAATGGACTTGCATTTATACAGCGCCTTTCTAGTCTTCCGACCACTCAAGGCGCTTTACACTACATGTCAGCATTCACCCATTCACACACACATTCATACACTGATGGCAGAGGCTACCATGCAAGGTGCCAACCTGTCCATCAGGATCTAATCTAAATACTCATTCACACACCGATGGCACAGCCTTCGGGAGCAAGGCAGCCCCCAATCGTCCAAGTGGTGACCCGCTCTACCTCTGAGCCTTAGCGGTATCTCTCTCCGTCGCTCAACTACATACTCACGAATATATTACGCTCCTCTTACTGTACAGCCTAAATATAGTGCATAAATATAGCAAAAATTGGGGGGAGGGGGGCAATGGCCCCTTGGACCCTCTACTTCCAGCACCCTTCTAATCCAAGATCTTTGGTGGCCACATCTGACTCAAAAAACATTTATCTGCACCTTTATTCTTCTTAACAATCATTTGCATAATGTGTTAAGAAATTTCCAACGTGTATGGGAACTGACAAAAAAGGTAAAAAATTTATTATTGTGGCGCCAAAAGGCGCGGGGTGAAAATCTTGGGTGCACTTAAATTATGTGCTGGTGCACCTAAATGAAGAAGTTAGGCACACCAATGCAATCGATGTTAAAAGTTAGCCTGGAGCCATGCCTAATCATTCATTAACTCTGCTAAGTTAAACCACAATTGTTAAAGGGTTGTTATGACATCATGATGTCAGAGAGTTTCTCATAGTTTAGGACAATGAGAATGAGCAGTAAAGAAGATGGGGGTGGGGGGGAGTAAAACAAAAATAAACTCTGAAAAGTCAAGAAATCTGAAAAAGAGGAAAAACAGACAGAGATAAAAGGAGAAGCAGAGATGCACAGAGATAAGGGAGTTAGAGAGAGGACATACAGGGACAGAATTACAGAAAAAATAAATGATAAGGGTGACAGAGTGATACAAGACAGCAGTAGAAAAAAAAAAATTGAGCACAACAAAACATGGAGGGATGCTAAGACAAGAGATGCAGAACTAGAGAGACCGAAGAGAGAGAAAAGGAAAAAAGCAAGAAGTGACAGAAGTAGAGGGCAGAGACGGGAGGGAGAGAGGTGGAGAGACAGGAGAGGAGAGAGGTGTGTGTAGCACAGAGATGGGGAGTCAATAATGACTGATTACTGTAATTCAGCCTGTCAGAGACATCGACCTGCTGCTACTACCAATCAATACACACCAGGACACTCGCAGACACACAAACACCTCGAAACAAGCATGCGCGACACATGTGTCATCGCGCACACACGCAACACACACACACACACACGGTAGGTGTACGGATACACACAGCCTCACACAAAAATGTAGCAAACACACACAAACACAATTGTAAAGATGTCTACATGGTTGCACACACAAAAAGAACACACAACACACTGATACAGTCTAATGTGTGCATGAAGGTGCACACACACACACACACACACACACAAACACAATGGGGTCTGGGGGTGTTAGCCACAAACCCCACGCCGAGCCTAACAATCTCTCCGTCTCTGTCTCGCCGGGTGGACGCGGCAGAGCAAAATGGCTCCTTCACCCCTCCCCACACCCCGTCCACCTTCTTGGCTAGAATCACCTCCACCACTTATATTATCTCTCTGAAAAGAGAGAGACAGGGGGAAGGGAGGAGAGGGGGAGGAAAAAGAGAGGGAGGGAAGAAATAGAGGTGACAAAGTTGGACAAGAGGGGAGAAAGAGAATGTAGAGATGAAGGACAAGAGGCAAGTGGAGAATCAAGAGAGATAGTGAAGGGAGAAGAAGTGGGGGAAAGGGATGAAAGACAAAGTAAAGAAGGAGAGAGAGAGAGAGGCAGGACACCAAGAGAATTAAGATGAGATACAAAAGGAAATAATGACAGAAAAAGGGGGGAGTCAAGGGTAAGGCTGCATTCACACGATATCAGGGGGTCTGATTTTTCCATTCATTTCGAATGGGGGGTAGTGTGTTCGGGCTGCGGCGGCCGCAGGGGGTGCCGAACCCCCACCCACAGTAATAGAAAAGTAGAAACAGAATCAACTTTTGGAGAAAGGCAACCCGATGTCACGCTGCGCTGGCCAATCACGTAACCGGCAATCCAGAGCTGTCTACAACCCAGCCATGAGGAAACAAAAGACGTTAATCGTCACAGTTAAACCTGCAGTAGGCAGAATGTTTTTTGTGTTCTGAGAGATACCTAGACTTCTATATCTCCTCATGGCTGTTTTCAGTTTTTAGAAGAGCCCGTGAGGGGAGACTTTGGCCAATCACAGGTCATTTCAGAGAGAGAGAGCGTTCCTGTTGGCTGTTCATTCAACGGAGGCAGCTGTCAATCACTCACAAACTCCAATCAAACGGTCAAACTAGGCAGCGCTGATCAAATATGAATCAATATTCTGTTACTGTAATGCCTATTTCTCTCCTCAGATGTTTTCAGAAACATCTTGTAGTGTACTGTTTAGTTGTAAAATGAGAAAGTTTGCTCCGGTTGGTGGGCGGTGCTTGGTATTTCTCCAACTGATCTCAACATGGCTGTCGAGTCACAAACTTTCTCATTTTACAGCTGAACAGTACACTACAAGATGTTTCTGAAAACATTTTTAACTTTTTTTTAAAATCATATTTGCTCCAATTCTATGCACTGCAGCATTAATGGGCCATTAAAGTGACTCGCCCAGACCTCCGCACAATGCCTGATCTGGAGTGAATGCGGCCTATGAGACATGGCGTTTAGGTTAGAAAAAGAAACAAAAACACAAAACTGTTCAGAATGTTAGATGTTAGAGTGGGTTTATTATGGTTTGCATTATGGATTGTAGGCTAGCAGGTTCTCACCCGTTCATCCACAGTGTGTCTCCTAAAGTTAGCCTGGGCTACTTTAGTTGTCATTGCATGACTACCTGTTACAGCTGATGCCTTATCCTTGACTAGAGAGGTCTAACCACAGAGCCATTCTTTTTAAAAAAAGGCCTTGCCCTTCCGGATGCTATGCATAAAAGATGCTCCTCAGACTGTTATGGTACTGGTATGTCACCGGCAGCTATCAATCTTTGTAAGCAGCTGTCACACTGGCTATGAGGTAGCCTGTGCTGCTACACTAGCAGTGCAATCCAGTGGCGAGCACAGCAGCGTAGCCGCTTTCAACTTGAAACGGAATTAAAGTTTAGTTTAGTTTA